>JAODAL010045241.1:0-32119 GCA_025379985.1 Phyllomedusa bahiana | reverse complement strand
AAGGAGCTCCAAGCACTCATGTGAGAGAGCCTTGATTTCCCAAGCCTCTGGGTCGAGGGCACAGCAAACTGATCTTCCTCATCTTCCTCCTCCGCCTCAAATTCGCGCCAACCTCTTTCCAAGGCAGGGACGTCGGTAACATCGGTGTCTAGGAATACCTCCTCCTCCTCATCCTCCGCTGCACCGGCACAGCTTCAACACAGCCCTGACTTGCCTGAGATGATGCACCCTGAGAGCTGATGCGCCACCTTGCACTAGCTCTGGACCCCGAACCACTGCCTAATGAAGACCGATGAAATTGTGAAACTGTCGGGCCTTGTGGATTTGACGGAGAGAAAGGCTCCGTGTCCGCATCTGTGTCCGTCCTCCTCCTCCGTCGCTGGCGGGACCTGTTGTTTCAGAGTGTCCAACGATCGTTCCAGAACTAAGATCACCACAATGCTCATGCTGACAAGGCATTGTCCGCACTGACCATTTTGGGGCTTCTTCAAAACTGGCAAGATGGTGCAGAGCTCTTTCACCTGCCTCCACTCTCGTGGTTCAACACCCCGAGGTCCGTACCGCTGCTTGTCAGCCATGTGTCACTTTCGTACTGCGTAATGGCATTGCGCTGCTGCCACAATCGCTGGAGCATGTGGAGGGGAATTCCAGCGTGTTGCCACGTCAACAATGAGACGGTTGACGGGAGGCCGAGCTGACGCTGCAACGCAGCCAGGCGGGACGAAGCAGGGTGCGAACGGCGGAAGTGCAACTCAGACCTCGAGCCTTCTTCAGCAGGCAGTCCAGACCCGGTAGCTCTTTAGAAATTTCTGGACGACAAGGTTCATGACATGTGCCAGGCAAGGGATGTGCTCCAGCCTACCGATCTTAAGGGCGCCAGCAGATTTCGCCCGTTATCGCACACCACCTTGCCTGGCACAAGGTTCTTGTCACCCAGCCAGCGCTTGGTCTCGTTGCTTAGAGCCATCCACAGCTCCTGACCTGTGTGTGGACGGTCTCCAAGGCAGATTAATTTCAACACGGCCTGGTGTCTCTGGGCACGTGATGCCACCAGAGGACCTTGGGGGAGAGAGCCCTGCACCATCCCTGCGGTTTTGAAGAGCGTGCGCCGAGCCTGAGAGCCACCGTCACCACCCAGCTCACCCAGTGAGCTGTCACAGAGATATAGCGCCTTGGCCGTGCCTTACTAGTCAATGTGTCGGTGGTGAGATGGCTTTTCCGGACACAGTGCAGACAACGCGCTTGAAATTTTAGATGACAACGTGGCTGGCCAGGGCAGGGACGGCTTTTTTCTGGCAAAGAAATGCCTGCTCGTCAATCTGTATTGGGGAAAGCGAGGCCATGACGTGGCGGAACCCATCTGTGTCCACCAGACGGAAAGGCAACATTTCCAAGGCCAAAAAGCCTGGCAAAGCCGACATTCAGGCTTTTGGCTTTGGGATGGTTTGGGTTAAAGTTTTCTTCTGCTCCAAACCTGAAGACAGAAGGCTGGCTGCTAGACTGGCCGCTGTAACGGCGTGCAGGTCGTCAAACTGTGGCTTGGGGGTGGGGAAAAAAAAAAAAGAAAAAAAAGAAAAAAAAGGGGGAAAAAAGGGGGGGGGGGGGAGAAAGGAAAAAAAAAAAAAGAAGGGGGGGGGAAGAAAGGGGAAGAAGGGTAGGATGGGTCTCTTGTGGTGCTGGAGGTACTCGGGCGACGGTGGAGGCTGAAGCGCCAGGCTGATTCCCTGATCAATTGACTCTGAGAGAAAGGGCAGCTGAGGAACGCTTGGTGTGGCGGAGGGAAGCGGAGACAGAGGGGTGTGACAGTGGTTGGAGGCCCGGCGTGGTCTGGCCTTTTTTGGCCACGTGTTCCCTCACATTTCAACTAATGCATTCGCTGCATGTGACTAGACCATGTGGGTGGTGGAATAACCACTAAAGGTTCTTGCCTCTACTTATGCGTTTACGGCAAAGGCGGCATAGACATCGCTGGGTGAAATCAGAGGCTTGCTCAAAGAAGGACCAGGCTTGAGAGGTCCTGGACCTTTTGACGGCGATAAGCGACCGGACGGGGTTTGCCGCTGACCGTGGCTGGCGGAATCATATCAGCGGACTTCTGCGACCGCCCTCCGTCCCCTTTTATCTGGCGGACCCGTTATTGAACTAACCGCCAATCGTCCTGTCCTCCTCTCCACTGATGAAGCGCTTATCGCAAGCAAAATTCTCAGAAAAGACCCGATGATCCGCAATGTCGTCATCATCATCATCATCAACACAGGTACTTGGTCGTGCCTGACTTTCTGCATCCAGAAGCTGCGGGCTACAATCAAGGGGCCACTGCAAGCGTTGCCCGACCGCCTCCGGATTTTTTGCCCGATTGGACCGCTTTCCCTCCTTCACCACCTCTGATGACATCATTAACTGGGCGTCAGAGCAGAGGAAAATCAGCCTTTTTGGACTCTGATCTTTAACATGCCTTCTGACCAACCGCATTTTGTCCTCAAAGAGGTCTTACAGAAAATGGATTATCCACAGAGGTGGGTACACGAGTTGACTTTTGGGCTGCATCAAGTTGCACAGATGCTGATGATGCTGATGACGACATTTGTGCCGTGACGGCGAGACGAGAGGTAAGACTGCTAGATCAGGTTGCATTAACCACTGAAGGACAGAATGGCGACGATGTCTTTACTTAATTCACAGGGCCCTGACCCAGCGATGACAGGCCGACGGTCCTGCACTGACGATCCGCAGGCATGCGTGTTGTTCGCCAGCACTGGAAGGAGCACCTTCTCTTCGTACCACTACCTCCAAGTGCTACCCCCCCTTTGCTCGCTTATCCACCTGCATTTTCGCTCCATGTTCAGAAATATAAAAATTTGAGAAGGTAATGGATAGTTTTGAAAGTCTCTTTTAAAAGACAGCAATCACACTATTCTCAAATCCTCTAACCAAAACAAATTGGCTGGTTTCAAATTTAACTGCAAGGTGTCTATCAACAAATCTGGACTGGGCAAAGTCCAAAAAACACGTATCTGTTATGTTTGATATAATATAACTGTATTTTTTTGCACCTTTCAATTCACTCTGTGGTGAATATAGAATTGCAGTTTTAAGATTTACGTAGCTGCTGCGTCAATGAACAGTTGCGGGTGCGCAAAAGTCAAAAACACGTAAACTTTTATGTTTTGAATAATAAACTATATTTTTTGCACCTTTCAATTCACCTGTGGTGAATATGGAATTGCTGTTTTAAGAAGATTTAAACGTAGATCTGCGTCATGACAGTGCTGTGCGCAAAAAGTCAAAAAACACTAACTGTTATGTTTTATCTAATAAACGTATATTTTGCAACCTATCAATTCACGCTGTGGTGAATATAGAATTGCTGTTTAAGATTTACGTAGGATCTGCGTCAAATGAACAGTTCTGGGTGCGCAAAAGTAAAAAACACGTAACTGTTATGTTTTAGAATATTAATAAACGTATTTTTTTGCACCATTCAATTCACCCTGTGGTGAATATAGAATTGCTGTTTTTTATAAAAGATTTCCCGAATGACTGCGTCAATGAACAGTGCTAGGGTGCGCAAACAGTCAAAAAACCGTAACTGTTATGTTTTTGATATAATAAACGTATTTTTTGGCACCTTTCAAATTCACCTGTGGTGAATATAGAATTCTGTTTAAGATTTACGTCGATGCTGCGTCAATGAACAGTGCTGGGGGCGCAAAAGTCAAAAAACACGTAACTTTTTTGTATTGATATAATAAAATGTATTTATTGCACCTTTCAATTCACCTGTGGTGAATATAGAATTGCTGTTTTAAAGATTTACGTAGATGCTGCGTCATGAACATTGCTGGTGCGCAAAGTCAAAAAAAAACACGTAACTGTTATGTTTTGATATAATAAACGGTAATTTTTGCACCTTTCAATTCACCGCTGTGTGAAATAAGAATTGCTGTTTAAGATTACGTAATGCTGCGTCAATGAACAGTGCTGGGTGCGCAAAAGTCCATAAAACCACTAACTGTTATGTTTTAGATATAATAAACGGTATTTTTTTGCACCTTTCCAATTCACCTGTGGTGGAATATAGATATTGCTGTTTTAAGATTTACGTAGATGCTACGCGTCAATGAACAGTGATGGGGGTGCCAAAACTCCAAAAAACACGTAACTGTTATGTTTTGATATAATAAACTGTATTTTTTGCACCTTTCAAATCACCTGTGGTGAATATAGAATGCTGTTTTAAAGATTGTACGTAGAGGCTGCGTCAATAACAGTGCTGGGTGCCAAAGTCAAAAACACGTAACTGTTATGTTTTGATATAATAACGGTATTTTTTGCACACTTTCAATTCACTGCTGTCGTGAATATAGAATAGCTGTTTTAAGATTTACGTAGATGCTCCGCTCCAATGAACAGTGCTGGGTGCGCAAAAGTCAAAAAACACGTAACATTATGTTTTGATATAATAAACTGTTATTTTTTGCAACCTTTTCAATTCACCTGTGGTGAATATAGAATTGCTATTTTAAGATTTACTAGATTGCTCGCGTCAATGAACAGTGCTGGGTGCGCAAAAGTCAAAAAACCCGTAACTGTGATGTTTTCGTACGATACCAACGGTATTTTTGGCAACAAACAACAACCTGTGCTGACTACAAATTGCTGAGTTTGGTAATTAAGTGCAAGGTGGATATATCAACAGTCACAGGTGTAAATGGGTTAAATTGAACAACCTATCTGAAATGTATACTGATAAATAAAAGTGGAGTTTTGCAACTAAACACAAGATACCTGCAGTTACAGAAAATTAATGTTTTATCCAATATAATTTTCCGGCTGCCCAATATCCAGGAAAATATTTCAATAGCAAACAGTTAAATAATAAGAAATCCACTACAATGTCTATACTAAGTGTTGTTGAACTTTATCCAGGTTTCTTTATAGTATAGAGCTTGTCTGTGTTCGCCCCGCGGGCCCTTCCCTCACCCCCCGCTCCCCCGCCATGAACATTTACAGTGTAGATTCTGCTCTTAAAATTCACTAAGCTAACTACATAAATGTTCAAATCCCTAATCTAACCTAAAATGGAAGGATCACAGCTAATCAGTGAGGTTTCTCTGTGCAGAAATAGACTAATTTCGCTGAGCTGTTTTGGCCACAGCAAACGCAGGTCCTATCCCTATGAGACGCTGAGTAGACACTGAGGCTGAAACAGAACCTGTTCTATGTAAAACGAGGTCCATGTGATTTTTTTCCAGCCAATCGCAACCATAACACATCCCGTCATGACGTTCGCACACACATCTCACCCTGCACTGTTCTGTAATCAGATTTGCTGGCCGCCAAAATTACAGGAAAGCGCCGAAAAAGGCGCGAATCTTAATAGATGTTCACAGAATTTTTAACTAATTATCGCATTATCTGGAAATTTCGATCCCATAAAAACCTTGACTTGCCGAATTCAAACTTTGTGATAAAAATCGCTCAACACTAATCAAGACAGCACACAAAGAGCCCGGGTCACTGGCTTGAAAGTAACACAGACAGCTCTGGGGCCACTCTAGGTCCCCAGGGCTGACTGTGTAGCCGTTCCCCGGGCTCTGTCGGGTCACAGGGTGTTCCGATCACCCGACAGAGCAGGGGAAATCCTTTGATTGCGCTGCGGTGAGGATCTGCCGCAATCAAAGGGTTAAAGTACCGGGTTGTGGAGGTTTACTCCGCTCCCCGATGCTTGCAGGAGATGCTCTGGGATCAGGGCTGTATAGCACAGCCCCGACCCAAGTGCAGCTGCGGCGCCCGGGCGCCGCAAACTCCGATGTCTAAAGTCGGCGGTCGGTCGTTAAGGAGTTAATTGATAATTCTGGAGCATAACTTGGTGTTGTTGGCTTCATTTACGGATATGGAAAAGTTTAGCTTGACTGTGATATCAAAGCTTTTTGTGTTATCTGCTCTTGTCTTCAAACAAAATACATTGATATCAATGTGTGCCATAAGTAGAGATGGGCGAATCGATTCTAACGAAGTGGAATTCATTTAGAATTTCAGGAACACTTCGATTCTGAATCAAAGGTCGACGTTTTGGGGTACTTCGGGTGAATGAAGTGTGCATTGTTTGGATAAAAATGGGCTGCGAGCACAATGGCGTTACATGGGGTAAAGAACTCTGGTGAGGAGAAAGGCGTAGCCTACATGACATGTGCAGAGATTGAGCCAATCAGAGACCGGCGGGATTCTGTGACATCACCGCACTATATAAGTCGGAGCGCTACCTGGGAGCTCATACCGCTCTCACTGTACTGAGTAGGGAAGGTGCTGCCGCGGCTGCTTGTGTTATCTCATACTAAAGAACTCCCTTTTATACAGTGATTTTTGGGGGGGGTGTCACAGCTTGTCTCAGAGACTCCTTCTCTTATGTTCTAATTCTGGATTTTGTGGGTATTTGGAACTGAAGTCCAGTGTGCTCCAATTGCATCTGGCAATATACATTTTAATGCTATCTGCTCACAGCACATTAATATCCAAGGGTTTATCTAGGCCTGTTCCTGGTTTAATCATTAAAAGAAACAACGTTTTTTTACAATCCAAATACCACTTAATTTCTGGTTGCTCATTTCTTTGTGACAATTTAGACCAGGGTTAATTAAGCGTTGTTCTGCTGTTGTGGTCACTAAAGAAACGTTCTTTTTCAAACCGCAAAGAAGAAATTTGCCTTAGCAATAATTCATAACTGAAGGTTAATTACAAGCTTTTCTGTTGTTGTTACCGTAAAATACACGCCGATTTAACACGCTACAAGCTGGTAATTGTTGGCAGCATATTTCTTTTGCAACAATTTACATCCACGGGTTAACTAAGTATTTTTCTGCAAGGTTTATACTTAGTAAAAGAAAATTCTTTTTCCACCGACCGCCAAAGAAAGGAAATTTTGCCTATCAGCATAACATCATACCGAAGGTTAATTAAGCCGTTTGTGCTTTTATTTAGTAAAATACACAGTGTTTTTAAAGGGCACATACAATAAATTTTTCCTCCCCATTTGGGAGCGAATTTAACCCAAAGGGTTACCCAAGCTTGTTAGGGGGTTTCTTTTGGAGTCAAATACAGGGTGTGTATTTATCATATCAATATCTTCATCAAACGATCTGTACATTTTAGAACAAACGTATGTCAGACAGAGGGGGGCACTTTTCACCTCGAGTGGCATGGCACAAACTTTCCCTGGGCAGGTCCGGGGTCGCAGCAAAGAAAGGGGGAAGCACTCGGGTGGGGCCACAACTGCCCTGTCATCTAGGGGCCGGGTGTTTCTTCACAACCCCAATGGTTTTGTTGGGTTGACAGTCATCCACTTCCCCCCAAGAACATCTGACAACCCCAGCCAAGAGTCGGTTGGAACTCAAACACACCCTTAGTTGGCATGGCCCAGGAGCGGGTCAGCGGCCCCCCCTGTCCTCAACCCGCCTCCCCATGGGTTTCCCCTTACCAAGATTACTATGTGGTCTGGGCCAGTTTCACTATACAGCGAGGTAAGGAGGAAGGGCAGCTACTTGGCAGCGAAGAAATGGGGCCAATACCCCCTGTTCTTCAGTGGGCGGAAAAGTAAGATGTGGAGAGTGGCTGGGGGGTATGTTGTGAGGGGTCCCGCCTTGCATACAAATCGGTGAGGAGGACAGCATGACAAAAAAAAACACAAAACGATGATGAGTAGCCGACCCACTTGGGGGCCGGGTGAAGCAAGGGCTTTTTCACGTCAGGGAAAAAAGGGCGCAGCAGCAATTTGGGGTTTGTGGGGCCCGGGGTCAGAGGGTACAGCAGTGTGAGGTCAAGCCAAACGGCCCCGGGGTAGAAAACCAGCTTGCAGGGCCAAAAAAGTAGCGGACAGGGGCCGTGGGTAGCGGTGGTAGAGTACTCAGTGCGGAGCGTTGGCGGTAAAATCACTACTCGGCGGTTGGGAGATCTTTGGTAAGACAACCCAGGAGCCGAATTTGGGGTTTTTTAGAATCGGTGGGCAGAAAGTAAGCGTGGCCCGGGAGCAAAAATTTGGGGACCACGGCCCTGCTCAACACATGCAGCGCACCATCCGGGGGGGGAGAAAGTGGCCCCAGTTGTAGTGGGCCTCCAGCCCCCCGCCCAGCAACAGCGCAGCACACCCATGGCACCATGCCATTGCAGCCGTCCACGGCTCCCAAACCTCTGCAGAAGGGAGTTTTTTCTTTTGCCCTCACTCTCGGCCCCGATGCACTCTACCACCCCAGTTAGAAGGTCCGCTGGACTACTGGGCAGCCAAACTGGATGTGTGGCCGCAACTTGCTGAGTTTGCAGTGGAGAAGCTGTCCTGCCCGTGCCAGTAGTGTGGCATCAGAGCGGGTTTCAGTGCGGTGGGTGCCATCGTTACCCAAGGAGAACCCCTTGTCCACGCAAATGTGGAACGACTGACCTTTGTCAAGATGAATCAGGCGTGGATCGGCCAGGATTTCCACACACCAATGCCTTAGGCGTTAGACTACATCAGCCATGACGCCTCACCCAAACTGTGAGAAATGAGTCTGGGTTCAAAATACCTGCCTCAGCCACTATTCTGATGCCGCCACCCACCTGATGCCAAACATCTGCTGCCAGTTTCTCCATATGCCTACCACCATCTGTACCAGGGACTGGTATTGCCACACACCTCCACACTCATTGTGCCACTCTCTGACCTCATGCTGCTGCTGCTGTTGATGCCGTCAACTCCACACTGTGTCATTGTGCCACTCTCTGACCTCATGCTGTTGCTGCCGTCACCTCCACTCTCTGTCATTGTGCCACTCTGTGGCCTACTACTGTTTTGCCACCTCCATAATGTCATTGTGCCACTGCCTGAGCTCATGCTGCTGCTGTGGCTGCTGCCATGCTCTCCACACTCTGTCATTGATCCACTGTCTGACCTCATGCTGCTGCTGCGGCTGCTGCTGTGCCCTCAACACTGTGTTATTGTGCCACTCTCTGACCTCATGCTTCTGCTGATGATGCTGCCGTGACCTCCACTCTCTGTCATTGTGCAACTCTTTGGCATACTACTGTTTTGCCACCTCCAGAATGTCCTTGTGCCTCTTCCTAACCTCATGCTGCTGCTGTGGCTGCTGCCGTGCCCTCCACACTCTTTCATTGTGCCACTGTCTGAACTCATGCTGCTGCTGTGGCTGCTGCCGTGCCCTCCACGCTGTGTCATTGTGCCACTGTCTGACCTCATGCTGCTGTGGCTGCTGCCGTTACCTCCACACTGTGTCATTGTGCTACTCTGTGGCCTACTCCTGTTTTTGCCACCTCCAGAATGTCATTGTGCCACTCTCTGACCTTATGCTGCTGTGGCTGCCGCCGTCACCTCCACATTCTGTCACTAATGTTGCCACATGAGCCCTCAGCTTGTTTTTTTCCAGCTGGCGCTGCCATGACATTATCAGGCTGCGTTCCCGCTTGAGTTTTTTGGTCAGTTTTGCCCTCTTAAGTGCCCCGGGAATTTTATAGTGAAGCGATTCTAAGAGCGGTGGCAGTCATATGCGTGGGCATACTAAAACACAACATTGTATGAAGACCAAACCAAGCTCTCTCTGCATATTTAAGCATGGCACAACGTTCGACAGCACCCTGCAGGCTCTGTGCAGCCTGGAAATAGCTGTTTTTTAACGCGATTCTTCCCGAAGTAATTTTGTCGGAAAATTCAGCGAAGTCACCGGATTGAATTTTTGAGAAATTCGCCCATCTCTAGCCATAAGTTTAGTTTTGCTACATCAGTATATGATCTTGCTGGAGGGCACCAATATTGGAGATATAAAATTCCTGTCTGCATTTTCTTTATAGACAATAGAGCAAGGTGTGTACACTTTATGGAAGCTGAAATGGATGGGAATGAATTTACAAAGAAATGTTACATATTATTACAGTATGGACAACAAGGTGGGCGATGGCAAGGACTCTGATGAAGATGGAAGGATAAATGACTTGAATTCAGACACAAGACTGCAGAAAGCATTTGACCCTCATAGCTTTCTTTTGCTACCTGGTCCCTATCCTGTCCCTAACACTGACCATAACACCAGACACCCCTGGTCCTTTTTCCTCCCCTTTGGGACAAAAAACTTCCCAAATTTCCCATCCTGTGATAGCCCTACCAGAAAAGCTTAAAAGCATTAAAGATAACTGAGGAATAGAACACTCGCAAAACGGGAAACGGGGAAAAAACCAAAGAGACAAGAACAAAAGACAAATAAGGATTTCAGCAACAGATAACTATCCAAAACAAGACTGAATGCAACAAGCTCACAAGGCACAATCTCTCAGCTGCCAATTTACACAGCACCAGCCTCAAAGTAAAACTCTGCTTTATAGAGGACTAGCACTCAAGCACTCCCTAAAAAATAAAAGCTAAAATAAAATAGTCGGGTCCAGAGTTTTTGTTTGAGGCATTTTTCATAGCAAAAGCCTCATTGATTTTAGTAAACCAGAAAGTTTAAATGGCAGGAAATCCCGCCATTCATAACACTAGATCACATAGAAGTGGTTACTATACAATGGCCTGACTTGAGTGAAGCCATGATCAAGCTGTGTTATGTGCAACCCACAGTATAAAAATCATGCCAGTGACTGAGGCTTCCTATTTAAATTTCCCAAACAGTGGCCCAAATTTTTTTTTTACAAGATATGTTTATAACAAAAAAGTCATGACTTACAGAATTCCTGATAAATTTTACCTTTCCGTTAATTTTTTGCTAAATGTAAGTAGTTTTTTCTTTTTTGCTCCCATTTTTTTAATCTTCTTTTAATTTTTAATTTTTTAAATTTTTTTTTTTACAAGATCACAGTAGTAATACACTAAGAAACACAATTTGAGTTGAATTAGCTCTGACACTTTTTTTTGACTAAATTGAATCCAAAAATAACATCTGAATCTCTATCACATCAACTTTTTAAGATACAAAGAACCCCCCTTTTTGGCCCAAAAAATAATACAAAATGTACATACAAAGAAAAAAAATTACCTGAATATCCCTGTTTTTTTTAAAAAAAATTTGTTCAAACAAAGGCTATAATTGTTACTTTTAAGCCCCAAATTTGTGTAGTAGAAATTTCTGCTACTATAAAAAGAAAAATTTACGTTTGTATTTTTCCTTTGGAATTTTTCAGCCCTGAGGAAAATCTCGCCAGATGCTCCAACAATAGTCATCCATAATATGTACATCCAAGGCACCCCAATACCATGCCTCTACACCTATAACATTGCAAGCAGCGGTCCGACGCCCGGTCTGTGACTACACCCGCTCACCTGCTCCCTTTATGGGGTTTATGCTGCGGTCGGGGTTTCGGGCCCTGCGGTCGCCCCTTTCTATTTACTCACTGTTCAAGTCCCTGCTATCTTCTTGTGATTTTTCATCCAGCATTTGTCCCCCTACTGCCATCTATTCCTGCCTGCATTCTCCCGACTTCTCTCTAGGGTGCGGGCGCACTGACTTTCTTTTGATTTAAAGGGGCCAGTGCCACGCCCCTTTTTTTTACAACAAACCCCAAGACCCTAGGCCCTTTTTTAAAAAACTACTCCTTTTTCCCCACCGTTTTTCCGAGTTGTTTTTTTCTGCATGTTTCTTTGGGTTGCCTTCCTATTGCTGATTCCTCCTGCTCTTTTCTTGACTTTGCCATGTCTGCTACCTGCCCTGACTGATTGTCCATGTTCCAACTACATCTTTGTCTCATCCTTTTAAAATCAAGCTTCCCCAAATCTTTGACTGTTTACGCAAAGAAATTTTGCCAGGGGGAGTGAAACCCAGGGTTTTCCCGCAGCAAAGAAACCCAGGCCCCTTTTTTTTTGCTCCTTGGGGAAAGGTCACGCAAAAATCCCCAAGGTGACCAGCCTAAAACTACCTGCTCCCCCAGTGGGCCACCGTTTACAGTCCAAACTGGGCCCCTGATTTCCCAACAACATGCATCCCGCCAGACATCCCCCCTACAATGCCCAATTTTGGCCCATCAAGGAATCCCTCAAGAATAGCTCTTCTATTGCATTATGTCTTCCCAAAGCTGTAAAATGTAAGGGATTATACTTGTGTTTGGATGTTGACAGTAGTGGGTTGCCATGGGAAACCAGGGAGTAGGATGGCAAGCTTGAGGGGGAAGCTGCAGTTGAGACATTTTAGAGTCAGTCAAGGAAATTACAGTTTGGGGCCCGTTAGGGGGAAGCAGCCAATCGGGAAAAACTTAAGGGGGGGGAGGTGAAGGGCAGGCGACATTTTTTGGAGGGGGGCTGTCACCCCTTAGAAGTTAGAAAAGGGTAAAACATGTTTGGTGTATATTTCCAGTTGAAGGGGGCCCCTTTTCTATCCAGGCGCCAATAGACAGGGGAGGGTGATGCAGAAGAGAGGAAAAAAAAAAAAAAAAAAAACCGGGCCCCACTGCTTTTACCGGATTGAACAGGCAAATGACACAGAGAAAGTTTAGATCCAACAGAGTGGGCCCTAAGAGAGTCAACAACCCCCGAAAATTAAAAAGGGGGCCATTTTGGGGGACTGCAGGAAAAATCAAGGGGCCCATTTAAGGAAAAGGGGGTTCTGTGTCCCTCTACCTGCTAACACCCGCCCCCCAGCTTTCCCCTGTGAAATCCTGCCTTTTCCCAAATCGGGTACAGTGGAATCTCAGGGCCTTTCATAGTTTTTTAAAAACCCGTCCCAAAAAATTTTATTTGACCCCAAAATTAATATATATGTAACCGCAGTTTGTTTGCAAAAAATATCGGGGACCTTTTATTAAACCCCTTTGTAAAAGGGCTTTAAAAAAAATTTAAAAATTTAAAATTTTTATCCCCTGAGATTTTCTTCAAATATTTCTAAATCTTTTTATTTTGCTCGTCCATCATATCTTATGATGAAGCATGTATAAATTTAAGAATCAACAAGTATCAATAATTCAATAAAAATAAACCTGCGGTATCCTCTTATACATGGGGGTAAAATGGTCAATTTTATGGGTCTCCCCCTATCCAAACTCCTTGATCTTAAATTTTATTTGGCCAAACAGGGGTTTTTGTGCGCCTTTTGCTACATTTCGGGTCCTCCCCTTTCTCAAGCTGCACACACCTGTTCGACCAAAGGACACGAACGGGAATCGATATAGGAGACACAAGAACGCCCAAAACGACAAACCTTGCAACTGAAGCCCGTTTTTGCCTCAACAACTGTGCTTCACCGTCTAGACCCAGAAAAACCCTTTTACCTGGAATTAATTCCTCCTTGGTTGGTGCGGCATTTCCTCCCCAAAAAAAAAGCCAGGACAACTAAACCCTGAAATTTTTTCTTCCTGAAGACCTTTTCTCCTGCTGAGAGAAAACCTCCTCGGAACAAAGTTGCGGGCCCATAAGGGTTTCAAGGAGTGGTGACATCTGGTGTCGATCTACACTGATCACCACATTGATCTAGTAAATCTCTAAACCACTCAGCACTTAAAACCCCATCAAGCCTACTGGTTTTTGTTCTTTTCCTGCTTTCTGACATCTTGGATTCCGTACCGGATCCCCTGAATTCTTTATCACTGCTGCGCCTGTGAAATTACATTCAAGGAAGATGTATGTGTGCCCTGCACTAAGGAAACAGACCCTGTACTGGAGCTATGCCTCCCGTATTGCTGGTCACTTGGGTTTCAGCAAATCCCTCGACCTGGTCTCTCAGCAATAATGGTGGCCAGCTGTCGCGCAAGATGTTAAGGACTTTGTGGCTGTTTCTCCTAACTGTCCCTAATAAAAAAACCCCTCAAAACCCACTGTCCCTACGCCTTTCTAGTGCCTGAAACCATTTGGACCATATTCTATTTACTTTGTTACCAATCTCCTCAGGCTGATCTGTGATCTGTGGATCACTTTTTGAAGATGGTTCACTTCATTCCATTTATTGGTCTTCCATTTGCAGAGTTGGTTTCTCTCTTACTACTTAACATCTTCCGTTTACATGGGATGCTGACTCATATTGTCTCAAAGAGAGGTGCAGTTTACCTCCCGATTCTGGTGTGCCCTTTGTTTTGGAACAAAGATTATGTCGACCTGTCATTGGTGTCCTCCCCCGACCAACGGGGCCAGGGGAAAGTGAACTGATTCTCGCCAAATTTTTGTCTACAAGGGAAGCTGGGGGTTTGGTCCCTGGGCCGAATTCGCATATTACAATCATTCCAGCGAGTCCTCAAGGAATACTCCTTTACACATAGTTTTTGGCCGGCATTCTCGCCTCCCCTTTCCTCCAGCCCCCTAGTGGTCAATTCGCCGTTACGAAACTACCAGTTAATATGAGAAAAAAGCCCTTCAAAGTCCCTGGCGGGCCCTTTCCCTGAATCAAAAAGCAGGCTGAAAAGAAGCTCAGGCCTCCGCCTGAGCCATTTTGGGAAGAAAAGGGGCCCCTTTGGGTTTTCCCTTGCATGAAACATACACCTGCCTGTACCAAGCCTGAAGCTGCACCTCATTACCTCAGTCCCTTCTCTGACCTCTGAAAAGTAAACCCAATCTCATACAAGCCCCACCTTTCCCCATCCTCCAAAATTCCCTAATCCCTTTTCCATTGCCCCCTTCTAAAAACTTAAAGCCCTTTAAACCGGGAAATTCCCTCACAAGACGGTTGCCTTTCCAAATGTCCCCCAGGCTGAGGGCACTTACAATATCAAAGAGGGTTCTGGAAAAATGAAACACTCCCCGGGAAAAAGGGGCTACTATGACTGGAAGGGTTATGGGTTCCTAGAAGAGGTCCTGATAGCCTTGGGAAAATATTAATGCCGCCATGTTATTCCAGCCTTTTCACAAACTCTGGGCCAGGAAGGGGGGGAAACCCAAGGAGGGGGGGTACTGTAAAGCAACTACCCAGTTAAAGATGCCCGTCTATGGTCACACCTGCTATATATCTCGGCTTTTCCAGTCCCTGTTATCTTCTTGCTGGATTACACACTAGCATCCATCTTCTACTGCCATCTCCTCCTGTCTGCTCTCTCCTGACTTTCTTCTATAGGAAGGGTAATCGAGTACCTGAAAATTTTAAAGGGGCCCGGTGCACACCTCCCAGTTTTCTCTGAGCCAACCACAGCGGACCCTGGGGGCCTTTTTAAAACCCACCTCCCACACCCTTTCCCAAAATTGTTGGGGTAAATTTCTTCGACTCCCCTTTTTCCCCCTCATTTTTTGCCTTCCTGTTGCCAATTCCTCTTGCTCCATTCCAGACTTTGCCTTGTCTGTAGCCTGTCCTGATTGATTGCCCATGTTCCAACTACATCTCTGCCTCATCCTTCTGTACCCGCTCTAGCTCTTTGGGTGTCACCAAGGACCTACCCATGGGAGAAACCCGGGGAGTTTCCTCGCACAAAAAACCCTACAAAGGCTCGGGTGAACCCAAAGGGGCCCCTTTAACCAATCCCGGGGTGTTTTTAGCCAACCCCCAAGGTGACCAGCGATTACACCTTCTGCTTCCGGAGTACCCCATGACAATAACCTTGAAATCTTGGTGGAATCGTTCACCTTGCTCATCACTGACTGTACCAAGGTTTTTTGTTAAATTAGCAAAATGGCTATGATGCAGAAAATGCACCTTGATGTTCATGTTGCAACCAAGCATTTTGAGGCTCTTAAAGAGTTTCTGGAAAATTTTGATTAAAAATGTGCTTTTAAGAGGGCGAATTTCTCAAAAATTGGTTCGGTCCTTCGCCAATTTTCCGAAAAAATTCTTTCGGTCCGAATTACTTTGGCACAATCACAAAAAAAACACTTTTTCCGGGCTGCCCAACGCGGGGTCTGAAACGTTTGCCATCTTAAATAAAAGGGGGATTTTGGTTTTTGGGTTTTCATACAATGTTGTGTTTTAGTAGAAAAAGCACATGACTGCCGCCCTCTTAAATCGCTTCACTATAAAATCCCGGGGCATTTATGGGGGAAAAACTGCCCAAAAACTGAACAGGAAGGGCCCTATAAAGTCCAGGGCCCCAAAAAGCTGGAAAAAAACAAACTGAGAGCTCGGTGGCAACTTATGCAATGTGGAGGTGCCGGCGGCACCACAGCAGCAAGGTCAACAGGGCACAATGACATTCGGGAAGGGGCAAAACATACCAGGCCGCAGAGGGGGCACAATGCACAGTGTGGAGGTCAGGTGGCGCACCAGAGGTCGGGCTGGCAAAATGACAAATTCGGGGAGCGGCAAAAAAGGAGTGGGGCCAAAGAGGGGACAAGACACGTGTGGGGGGCACGGGGAGAACACACACAAAAGGGTCAACATGGCAAAATGACACATGTGGAGGGCACGGCACACCACATCAGCAGCAGACAACAGGGGGCACAATGAAAATTCTGGAGGGGGAAAAAAAAGAGGGGCCCGTGTGGGGCAGGGGCAGCAGCCACGGCGCCATGAGGTCAGACAGTGGCACAATGACACAGTTGGGGGGCACGCAGGACACCAACAGCATAGGTCGAGAGGGGCAAAATTTACATTCTGCGGGTGGCAAAATATTTTAGGCCACAGAGCGGCAAAATGCCCTGAAGGGGAGGCCCCGCGCATTACAGAGTCGGATGGCCAATGACAGAAGTGGAAATGACAGGAGCAACAGCATGAGCAAATGGCACAATGACATTCTGGAGGGGGCAAAACATCCAGGCCGCAAGGGGGCACAAGACACATGTGGATTCACGGCAACGCAAACAGCAGCAGCTGACACATAGAGGGGCCACAATACAAGTGTTGGGGTGGGGCAAACCAGTCCCGGAAAGACGGTGGAGGCAAGGGAAAACTACAGCAATGTTGGCTCGGGGCGGGGGGGCATCAAAAATTTTTGGCTGAGCGGGTTTTTTGAACCCAACGACCCCAAAGGGCATTGGTGGGGAAACCCCTGGCCCCCAACCCTGATTAAAATTTACAAAGGTCGTCGTTCAACATTTCCCGGGGGACAAGGGGGTTCTCCGGGGGGTAACAGGCCCCCCGCCGCACGAACACCCCCTCTGAGCCACACTACTGGGCCGGGGCGGACAGCTTCCCACTGAAAACCGGGCAAGTTGCGCCACACATCCAGTTTGGCGCCCTATCCAGCGGATCTTCTAACTGGGGGGGCAAGTGCTTCCCAAAGTAGGCCACAACCTTTTGGTTTTCGGGAATTTTTCATGTCCCTGCGCTGTGCTGCTGGTGATGCCCTCCTCCTAGCGGGTGAAAAAAGCTCTCATTATGACTCCAACTTGGGGTTACGCTGATGGAGCGGGTACTGCTCCTACCCCCCCCCCTTTTCCCCCCACCCGCGCAGTAGTACTGACGTGAGGAACCCCCCGGCAGACCGTCAAGGGGGGACGATCCGCACATAGGAGCGGCCAACTGATTAGGGAGATTTCCCATAGTAATTTTGATTTTGCTTCCCTCCAAAGCGGAAAAAGGCCCCCATTTTGGCCCGGGGAGCGAGGGTCCAAAGGGGGAGAGCCAGAAAGCATCCCTCTGCCGGGATGCTACTAAATTCGGGGCTGTCACTAGCCGCAAAAACATGGCTGCGGGACTCTGCACAAGTGACTCCGGGGGGCTCCCTGCCTCCATTTCCACTTTACTGCCACGGTGTTTGGGGAGTCATCTCCTCGTCTTCCCCTCTCCATCCCCCTCCAGCTGCTCCTCCCCCTCCTTGTCCCCGGGGGTAAAAATCCACCATTTCACCAACAATGCTTCTGCCCCAATGTCCTCCTCCTCCCCTCCTTTTCAGTCCCCACCACCATGTGGCCACAAATTATTCCCCACATCTCCAGTCCCCTGCCCAACAGTTTTTCGCATCTGTTCCGGGACATAACAGTGGAATACTTTATTCACCCCGGGGTTCCGGGCGACTGACAAAAAACTGGCCTCCTCGAAGGGCCTCAACAAACGGCGGGTTCACGCATGAGCTGCCACTGGCGACATAAAAGTTACACGGGAGATTCTGTCTCCTGGACCCAAAAAAAAATCGTTAATGGCCTTTCTTTTTCATACAGTCGTCCAACATGTGCGGGCAATTCCGGGGGGTGAAACATCGCAATCAGAGGGGTTTTGGGGGGAGCCTTCTCCCGCTGCAACTCGGGAGGGTTTCCTGGCTTTGTACGAATGGATAAAGTGCATGCAAAATTTTCCTTGGGCCTTTTTTCAAATGTTCTGAAAAAGGGGGGAAACTTCAGGAATTTTTTTAAAACAATTGAACACTGCGCCATCAGGCGCTGGACCATCCCCCTCGTGCAGGCGGCACCAGGGTTTCCCCATGCCTCACCATGGTTTCCGATTTTGCATTTGGCGCGGAAAAAGCCAACATCGATTTCTTGCGCATACCGAGCGTTCCTCCCCTGTGTGACTTCGTTCGCGGGGCAAGCTGGGTGTAGAACTGCTGCCACCGGTGCCCAAAAGGGTATGAGGAGCAGACTTGTGGGGCTGAAGGGGGGGGTGTAGGGGGAGGGGGAATTGCGCGGGAGCACATTTTTGAAAAAACGGGGGGGGGGAAAAGCGGCTCTCCTTCCCAAAATTGTTGGTGTCCTGGCAGAACAAAATTCACCCAGGGGCCAAAGGACATGTACTGCCTGACCGTAGTTACACCCAGACTCCGCCTGCCATGTACCTTGGAAAAAACCCAAACTAAGACACCCCTTTCTTCTACATTTTTATAATGCGGATCCTTTTGGAAAAAATTACGGCTTGGGAACCTCCTCTGGGCTCGGCACAAGCCATTAGTTCTCTGAATGGGCAAGCCCCACCTTTGGGGAAAGGGGGGGCTGAGTAAAAAACAACTTGGACAGAGCACGGTCAGCGCTGCACCTTAGGAGGGTTTTGGACGCATACTTTGTCTTTTTACAATCGCCCTCTGAACGACGCTGCGCCCTGATAGCGAGGGCAGGGGCATTGACCGAGGGTTTTCAAAAGAAACACTGCCTTCGAGAGTGGGAGCCTTGACTGGCTGAATGCATCGTGCCACTGCCGCTCGCTGCTGCACGGCAAGGGGCCACCACTCGAGCCACGTTTTTTCTCCCACCACCGGGTGGTGACGCGCATGGTTGATGCGGGCCTTTTTGGCCAACTTACTCCCTGGCCACCTCACTTTCTCCCACAGTTTCTACATATACCCAATTTTGGGTCCTCCCGGGGTCTTACAAAACTGCCACACCGCCGAGTACGATTTTACCCCAAAGCTCCGACGAGTGCTACGCCGCCGCGCCTTTCCCGGGGGCCCCTGGCCGCTACTGTCTTGGACCTGGAAGCTTTTCTACCCCCCGGGCCGCTTTTGGGTCCCGACCCACACTGCTGCTACCCGCTGAAAACCCGCCACACAACCCCCTTGCTGGGTGCGCCCTGCCTGACGCCAACTACGCCCTCTTCTCCGACGTGAAGCCCTTTCTTTACCCGGCTCCCAAGTGCGGTCGGGTACACATTTTTCTATTTGTGTTTCAAACGTCCACGTCCTCATCACCGGGTTTTTTGGGAAGCCAGCTGACCTCTCACCACAGAACCCCAGCCCCCTCCACATCTATACTTTCCGCCTATGCAAGAACTGGGGGAAAGGCCCCATTTTTTCGTCCAAGTAGCTCGACTCCCTCCCCTCAAATTGGTTCATCCTCGCTATAAGTGGCCTGACCCCAAAACATAGTGATCCCTGGGTGAGGGAACTGGATGGGGGCAAAGGGGGGCTGAGGGCAGGGAGGGGCCGTGACCCCTCCCGGGGCCCTCCAACTAAGTGTTGTTCGAGGTTCCCACCACTTTGGCTGGGGGTTTTCAGATGTCATCTGGGGGGAAAGGATGACCAGTCCCCCAATCAAAAACCCTTGGTTGCTGAACAACACCCCCCGCGAAAACGCGGCTTGTGGCCTCACCGATGACCCCTGCGCGACTCCCCTTGCTGTGCGCACCTGGGGCCCCTTTCAAAATGTTTGTGCCACGCCACCGCAGTTGCAGAGCCTGCCACCTCTCGTCTACATACTGTTTGTTCAAAAAAGTACAGACCTTTTTAAAGCATCTGTAATGAAAATATCACCCTGTTTTTTTACTCCAATGAACCCAGTAACAACTTGGGGGAACCCTTTGGGTATAAATGCGCTCCACAAATGGCCAGGGAAAAATTTTCTTGATTGTCTTTTCAAGCATTGGTTTTTAAAAATTTAAAAGCACAAAAAGGGTTTAATTAACCTTCGCTTGTGAATTACACAAAAAAAAATTTATAATTTCGTTGAAAAAGACGGTTTTTTTTTTGTCACACAGGCAAAACAACGCTTTAAATTTAACCCCTGTTAAATTGCCAAAAAATTGAGCCACCACAAACTAGAGCTTTGAGTTTACAATGGTGTAATTTTTTACGCCACACAACAAAGATTAAAATTTTAATTAAATTTTGCTTGTGAATTAGGGGACCCCAAAAAAAAAAATTTTTTTTTGGCTTGAAAAGACGTTTATTTTTTTCACACAGCAGCAAAAAAAACCTTAATTAACCCCGGGGAAAGCGAATAGAATTGAGCCACCAAAAACAACTTTGTGCGTTTTTACAAAGGCGTTTTTCTACCCACACAACAAGAGATAAAATTGAATTAAACCCTTTTCTTTTTGAATTTTTCTCCCAAAAAAAAAAAAAAAATATTTTGGGGGTTAAAAAAACGGTTTTTTTTGTCGACACCACAAAACAACCTTAATAAAACCCCCGGATTAAATTTCCAAAAGAATTGAGCCCCCAGAAACTAGTAGCTTTGAAACGTGTTACAAGGCGTATTTTCTACCCCACACAAAAAAGATAAAATTTTAAAAAAACCTTTGCTGTGAATTTGGGTACCAAAAAAAATATATATATTGGCGTGAAAAAAAACGGGGTTTATTTTTGTCACACACCACAAAAACAAAAGCTTTAAATTTAACCCCGGGTCAAATTGCCAATAAATTGAGCCACCCAAACATACTTTTTACGTGTTTCAATGGTGTAAATTTCTCGCCACACAAAAAAGATAAATTGTAATTTCCTTTGCTTTGAATTAGCTACCAAAAAAAAAAATTTTATATTTGGCGTTTAAAAAGAGGTTTTTTTTTTCAGCACCCAGCAAAACAAAACCCTTAATTTTAAACCCCCCGGATTAAAATTTTCGCAAAAAATTAGCCCCACAAACTAGTAGCTTTGACGTTTCAATGGGGTTTTTCTACGCCACACAACAAAAAGATAAAAATTTAATTTAAACCTTTGCTTGTAATTTGGCTAAACCAAAAAAAAAAAAAAATATTTTGGGGTTAAAAAGTAGGTTTATTTTTGTCACACCCAGAAAACAACGCTTAATTAACCCTGGATGTAAATTGCCAATAGAATTGAGCAGCCCCAAAAAGAAGGGTATTTTATTGTAAAAACGCTGTTTCTTTAAAAAAATACAACGAACTGGGTTAGATCCCACTTGGGTATTGAAGTAAAAATGCAGCTGCAAGGCGCACACTGGGGTTTCAGCCAATACCCCAAAAAAACAGAAATAGAACTTCAAGAACTCCCTGAACAAGCTGAACACCCCAAAAATCGCTGTGAAAAATCATTTTTTCAGAAACGCTATCACCCCAGCAGCACCTTCCTTCCCGACATGGAAAAGTGTGACTCCCCGGCGCGCTCGGGGCCCCCATATAGTGCGGTGACGTCAAGAATCCCGCCTCTCTGATTGGGTTCATCTCTGCACATTCATGCAGCTATGCCCCCTCCCCCAAATGCTTTTCCCTAGTACCCAGGTGCCTTCCCTTTGCCATTTTATCAATCAAAAGCACACTTCGTTCACCCGAAGTACCCCCAAAGTTCGACTTCGTCCGAACCGAAGTTTTCCGAAATTTTAAAAAAATTCCCTTTTTGAAACGATTTGCCCATCTCATGCTTTTGGGATTTCCAAAAATCTTGACAAGGTTTTTTTAAAAACAACCTAGGGACGTTTGGGGGCTATGACATTTTCCGATGAGTGTTTTTACTTCAAAGCCGGGTGGTTTTGTGGACAACAACCCAGCCTTTTTCATTTCAAAGTAAAAGGCTAGAAAATGGCAAAATTCAATATTTGAAACAGTCTCCATCAGTTGGCACGGATTTAAAAATTGCTTCATGAGACCGAGTTTTATGTGTAGAGGTGGAAATATAGGGCCACATGTATGAAAACTGTCAATGTCTAAGACTTTCTTTGTTGCCCATAGCAACCATTCAGAGCATTTCATATAGTGCAGTCAAAAAATTAAACCAGAGCTCTGATTGGTTGCTATGGGCAAAAACAAGTCTTAGACCTAGACAGTTTTCATACATGTCCCCCATAATGTTCTTTCTGTCAACAAGTGTCTCATGTAGAAGGTTTGGATCATCAGGTTTGAGGTCAGATATTGGAGGCCTACATGAATCCATCCAATGCTTCTCACGAAGCACATAAAAGAAAACAGGGATACTTGGTATATCCGCATTGCTGACCAAGAAGGAAACAGACCACTTTAAGGTCAACACAGATGATCCAATTATGCTTGCGATATTGAAACAGATAGATAACTTTCTTTATGTTTTCATATTCTTTACGAAAACAAACTGAATGGCCAATTCAGGACAGCACCAAATACTGAAAATTACTATTGTGGCGGAGGACACACTTCAATCGATGAACAGTCGCCAGTCAGTGCATTATAGACTGGAATTCCCATTCCTCCATTAAACCATGAATGTTAACTCAATACACAAAGCCACAGTCACTTCAAAAGTACTGAAGAAATTCACATTCAATTAATTCAAAGTAGGATACCGATGCTCTTTTTTCAAGTAATTTTTTGTGCATCAGATTCTATCTTTGATGAGTTCTGAAGCCTTTTTGAATAGTCCAAAATCTCGTACCAAATTATTTAACAGTAACAATCCCATAACTGTCACTTGGGGAGACATTATAACAGGTTTTTCACCCTTTTTGGGCGTAAAGTGGGGGGGTGTATGCAATGGCCTAATGAATGTGTTAAAAACTTTAAATTCTTAGTTACATTTTTTTTTGAAAAAAAAAGTTTAACCCCACCCCGAACTTACAACGGATCTCAGGTGGGGTGGCCACGCATCTTTACCCCCAAAATTTAGGCCAAATTCGGGCCCCTCTTTTGGGTCAACCGCCCTCCTTATCCAAGAGAAAGAAATAAAAAACCAAACCTTTGCAAGCTGCCTATTAACACCCTGTGAAAGTGGGGGGGGTGCGGAAACCAAATGGAGGCATCCCCCCTCCCTAAAAGTTTTAAAAGCAATATATCCCAAATACAACTTTTTCTGCCAAAAAACTTTTCTGAAAAAACACAATTGAACCTGGGTGCCACGGGCAGGGTTTGTGGCATATATCACACGCACACCATTACCAGTGGCCACCACTGCAAAAAAGGGGGGTACATTTTCATGTAAGAAATTCATTGTTTTAAAAAAAGTAAGCCATAATTATTTTTGGGGAAGTTGAAGTGTCCATTTAACATCATTGTCCATATTCTGTCAGGTAAACAATTATTATTATTTTTTTAATTATTAGTTATTTTTATTTCACCTGTATATTCTACAAAGCTTGATAGAAAATATATTAATTTACATCAGTCCTTGCTCCAGTGGAGCTTGCAATCTAATCTCCTACCCACAGACACACTAACATATGCTAGTTCCAAAAGTCCTTATCTCCTGGGAAACCAATTAACCTTCCAGTGTTCTATAAGAAATAGGGACAAACAGCAACTGTGCTAAAAATGCAACATCAGGGCCATTCTGCACATGATTTAATTTTTTTATGTTATTATTACCATATTTAATTTGGGACTTGCATTTGATTTGGAGATTATATCTATAAAAAGTAGTATTCTGTTATATATAACGAAAAGGAAGCCAAGCAATAATATTTACACTTATTTTACAATTACTTAGTTAAATTTATTCATTAAAGGGTTTTTCCCCATCTTGCAAATTGGATGGAATTGATATCTATTTTTATAAGTTCCGATTACAGTGGGTTGTGTGTTCGGGGGTGTTCTCTGAAAACCTATTGAACAGAATGAAGAGTTCATAGTTACATAGTTTGTAAGGCCGAAAAAAGACAAGACGTCCATCCAGTTTAGCCTGTTGTGCTAAAGTGCTAAAGTAGTGCTCCCACTCCTAAAAAAGGTGGGACCCACACCTATTACACATTGATCCCATACTCCATTGATATTTCATCAAAGTGCAGGATGGGAACACCCTTTATTGTGTATTGATTTATTTATTTTTAATTTGACTCAGTCAAAAAACAAAATTGTAGCATTTGTCATTAACATTCATGTCCCATATTTTTATCCATAAACCAGAAGATGTTACATCAAGGCATGCTTTTTGTTTTGCACTAGAAACATTATATTATGCAAAATAAGTCTTTGCAAATTCCTCACTGGCTAATTGAGCTTCCTCCCTGGACAGGCTGGCAATAGTGTACAATGTCAGACTGGGGTGCCTAGGGGCCACCAGTGTAGTTGTTTCTTTGCATCCATCAATAGAGTTGATTCTTGGGGCTCACCAGCGCATTGTTTTGGGGGCCCATTTACCGCTCTATAAATTGACTAACAAAAATGCAAAACCTTGTTTTTCCCTCTCTTTCTTTGCCTTTCTATCTGAAAAGCAACCCCAGGCATGCAATTCTTTGGTGCCCACCATATCTATTCCCTTACACTTCAAATATGGGGTGGATCTTTCCTTCTTATTCCATGTCATTGGTCCTTATTTTCTATATGTTTTATTTATCTGAGCAATATGTTGTGAACGGGTTACATATAAATAATTCACCATGAGACATTAGTAGTTGTTTTACTTAGTTCTTTATTTGTATGCTTATGCTTTATTGAAGATGCTTTACTACATTGTCCTGACTTGAACTACCTGGTTATCCTAAACGTTATCTTTTTGAAATTATATGTAATGTGCCTTTTTCATAAGTACTGTAGTATCTTAATTTATGGTATTCTTGTACAACCTCTTTACACTTCTTTTTAATAAAGCTAATGTTTGAATAAAAAAAAACAAAAAAAACAATAACACACGTCCCAAGGCAGTGAACTGGAAGGGGCGATTTTTTTTAAATTAAAAAATGTGGCTCCTGGAGAAGCAGGAGGTTACAGAGCCTCCACTAAGGATATTGTCTGACATGTCTCAGCAACATGTTTAACGATATCTTAAGGTGAACTTCAAATTTTGTTTTTTTTATCAACAAGCAATACATGAATGCTTGCAATTTCTATAGAACTCACAATATCTAAGGACTCACAAGCCTTGAAGTGAAGTTCAAATATTAATGCTGTTTAGCTCCAGCAATTGCTTTATTTCTGAAGGTAATGCACACCCATTCAACCTTAAAATATGTGATGCATTAAAGCAGGCTACCTTCTTCTGTTGTTCCATGGTCTAGTCCTGATACTCATATATCCATTGTAAATGCTTTTGGTGGTAGACAGGAGTTTGCATGGGCACTTTGAATGGTCCATGGTCTGGTACTGATACTCATATATCCATTGTAGATGCTTTTGGTGGTAGACAGGAGTTTGCATGGGCACTTTGAATGGTGCATGGTTAAGCAGTCCCATACACAGCATGCTGCAATTCAATGCTGGGTGTTCTGACACTTTAGTATTACAGCCAATATTAAAGGATTTCTCCAGGACTATCTTTTTATTTGCTATAGGGCTTTATTATATTAAACTTTTTAATTGATACTTTATTAAAAATTATTTACCTGTTACATGGAGAAGCAGCCAAAGAGCCCTATCCTCCCTTCCTCCCTACCTCCTGCAAACCATGTGATGTACATTGACCACATGGCCTGAATTAACGTTTTGTCATCACTCAGTGGGTGTGCTTTGAAGCCAGGCTCAGCTCAGAAACACTCCCCTGTAGTGGGTGTGACCTGAGCAGAGAAAGATCGGGCTGCATATAGTGAAGTAATTCTCTACTGCCGGTCTCAGCAGCAGAGTGATTAAGGGGACAGGGAATTGTTTGTTAGCTCTGCTTCTATTACTATTAGTATTTGAAGCAAAGGACAGCAGTACAAAGCCTCCGGGATTGTGTACTGGGCAACTGTGTCCTAGGACCATTTACATAGTTACTTATAAGTTACTATGTAAACAGAGCCGCTGACTAAAATGTAATCATGACAGCAAGTGCAGGGCTGGAGGGAAGGGGATGAGATTAAACACTAACACTAATGTTGGCACATACACACTTGCAGTGATAACTATGTTTACATAGTGACTTATCATTGCTAGCTAGTCTAGATGCCTTCATTATTATGATCAAAAACCAATTGCTGTGGGGGATGTGACGTCACCCACCTCTCTTGTATGCTAGATTAGCTGTTCAGTGTACAGGAAAGCTTTGTGATGCCACATTCCCCCCAGCAATCAGAGTTACAATGATGGTATAGCTGTGTACCTGCTGAAGGGATATATAGCATATACATAGAAATATATAAACCAAATTATATATTTATACATGTATTACATATATTATAGGATGAGGAAAGAATGTTTTTGTTTACCATGTTACAAATTGTGATTGGTGCACTGTATTACTTACAGCCTGCTGCAGGCAACCGGAAAGTGAACTGGAGTACAAATGCAGGGGACATAAGGTGGTACATGTCTGAGAATGATGATGTACTGGTGTACAGGGCAGGGCTGAACAGTGCTAGGAGGATTAGTGGGTGCAGGGAATGCCTAGATTGTAACTGCAATACATTCTGGGATTTGTAGGAAAGAGCTGCTGGAGAACTACTGACACTCCCACAAGCAGGAAGTTTCAGTGCAAAAGGTGGATCTAATAATAGATGAATAAGGAGGCAAAAGAAACATATGAAGGTAGTGCAATATCTTTACTTTTCAATGTAAACAAGATTTATAATGTTCTATGAAATCTTTACACTCCTGGATAACCCCTTCAACCTTTTTATAAATTTCTGCAGCAATACCTGTTGTGTGGAATCAGAACAGATAGGATAACTTTGAACAAGTCAATGGCTCATTAGTTTTTTCTTCTTTAGACCACTTTTGATAGGTTTTAAACATTCCACACCAGGAGCACCACCTAAGACCTGATATTTTGGAGATGCTCTGATCTAGAATATCTAGCCATCACAATCTGGCTTTTGTCATAGTCACTGAGATCCTTACACTTATTTATCTAGCCATTCTTGGAGGTTTTTAGCTGTGTATTTCGAGTTATTATCCTGTAGGAGGATCCATGACCTGCGATTAAGACCAAGTTTTCTGACACATTTTGCTTTATTCAACCCATATGCAGCAAAACCGAGCCTTCTCTATGTTTCACGGTAGGAACAATATTCTTTTCTTTGAATGCTTCATATTTGTATTAGTGAACATAAAGCTGATGTGTCATGCCAAAATGCTCCAGTTTTGTCTCATCTGTTCAAAGGACAATCTCAAAGAAGTTTTGTGGCTTGTCAAAATGCATTTCAGCAAATTCCAGTCTCACTTTTTTTATGATTTGCTTTCAACAGTGGTTTCCTCCTTGGTCACCTTCCATCAAGTTCACTTTGGCAAAGACAGCAATGGATGAGTGATCTAACACTGATATAGCTAGAAGTTCACCTGTAATCTCTTTAGAAATTGTTCTTGGCTCTTTGGTTACAGTTGTATTATCCATATCTTCAATTTTTCATAAATTTTCCTCTTGGGAGGTTGGCTACAGTCCCATAGACCTCAAACTTTTGAATAATATATGCATTTGTACTAATAGGAACATCAAGCTGTTTAGAGATGGTCTTATAGCCTTTACATTTAACATGTTTGTCTATTTTTTCTAATTTTCTGAGACAACTCTCTCCTTAGCTCTCTTGGGTCTTTGTTCAGTGTGGTACACACCATGATACCAAACAGCACAGTGACTTTTTTTTTTAACCCATTAAAAAGGTAGACTGACTAATAACATGTTGAAAACACCCCTGATACAAAATTACAATACACACCTTAGTTTAACATGTTTCTATGGGCAAATTATTTGCAATATTTTCTAGAGATATCATCATTTTTGTCTGGACCAGTTTCATTAGTTTTTTTTCCATTTTTTAATTGAACCACAATTCAAATGCAAGGTATGCTTTTAATTAGTAATTTTCAGTAAGTATAACTGTATTGTTACTTTTAATTAGTTAATTTTCAGTAAATATAAATGTATTGTTATTTTTGTCAATTTCAATATATTTCAGTGACCATTGTGGGTTTTTGTTTGTTTAACGGAAAGGTACCAACAATTTTGTCCAGATGTATAAATGGCATATAATATCACCTCATAAAAAAAAAAATTCTGTTGGATTGTGTGAAAACAAAATTAAACAGCATTGACTGCATGAAACAGTGCTATCAATTGTACAGGCACCCTTAGGTTATTTGGTTTAATCTTTATCCTGATATAGTGTTTGAATAAAGATTTATATTGATATGTCCATGTTTTAAAAAAAAAAGTATGGAGTGTCCTTAATCCCTTGGGAAAGAAAATCAGAGCTTTATTGGTTTTCAGGGAGTTTCTGCAGCAACTAGTGTGACTAGAATTAGGTACTGTGGAAGATGTTAAAAGTCCAAACACATCAATAATCTCATCTGTACAAATAATACAGGCACTATTCATAAACAGGAAACCCTTGATTGACGTACTATAAAAACACAGGATTACAGAAATGTAATGTCATTTTTTTGTGAAATGGTTACATATGCTGTAAAAAGACAACTCATTAACAACGAAAATGGTGAAAATAGTGAAGCAGGCAAGGTGTAGACTACAGAACTAATTTGATCAGTTTAGCAATGTGTGCCAGTTATGACTATGCTCATATAGAAATATATCTAATAATTGCAAGTAATATTTTCCAGGAAGAGCAATGTGGAAATGCTCCACAGTCTCGACGAGTTGTGACTGGCAGCATTAAGACTATTAGCAGTAACTGTTCTTTGTGCTCACAGATAATGACTTCATCTGCTTGCAGCTTGAAAAGGCTTTATTGTCAATCATATGTAATATGCCGCCCCTTTATGCTGGCACCACCTGCCTCTTCTGCTATCTCATTATCAGTATCCTGCTTAGCATTTGCTATGGTGGAGCTACTGCAGACAGAAGCACAGAATCCTAGATTTTGAAATATCTCTACTTAATATTAACTTACTAATGAATATGAATGACAAATGTGAATAAAAGTTTTTGCTTACTCTGTTACATTTTGGGTCCACTTTATATGATGCACCTAATCATACTATGTAAAATATGAATATCAGAATTATTTGTGATCAGCAGCAAATATATAACAGGGGTAGCCTATGCAACTGCTATAAAGCCTTGCTCAAGACCACTCTCATATTTGCTTCAACAAGATTAACTTGTACCCTTTTATCACTCTAACATTGTTGCCCATAGAACCACTCCTCACTGGATGTTTTTTTTTCTACACACCATTCTCTGTAAGCTCCATAGACTGTTATGCTTGATAATATTTGGAGATCAGTAGTTATTAGATATTCACACCATCCTGTATGGCAATCTTGTTATCATTGTTCCTTGCACTCACTAGAATGTCATATTTGGATGCCACTTGAAGACATAAAGTCCTTCTTAAAATTTCCTAAAAGTGTTCCTTCCCATAAGACACCAACAATTATTCCACAAACTGCATTTAATCATATTTTGGTGTTTGGACTGAAAAACTGAACCTCTTACCATGTCTGCACATGTATGCATTGAGTTTCTGCCATGTAATTGAACCATTAGTTATTGGCATTGAATCTAACCTTGCACAAGTATTACTTTTCCTACAAATAGCACTACAACACCTTAGTACCACATACTACCAGCAACCAGGGGTGTACAGAAAACCCCAGGATTATGGAAAGAAGATGATGAATAGCTAGTATCAAGTTCTAGGTGTCAAGTCCATAGGATACAGGGTGGTCACTTTGGGGTACCCATTTGACTTATGTATACCCCTTTTGTGAGTTATACTGATGTTAGACGCAAATCATAGAGTTTCCTGGGCCACATGAGCTTGATGACGAAGAGGGGTTTATGTTGATTTAATGACTGCACATTTATTCTTTACATCTCCTTGTCCACCATATTTCAAAGTTCTGTACTGAACTGAGAGCTTCTCACTATGCAGGCTTGGGATGGCATGTGCTTTGTCACTGGGGTGAAACAATAGAATAGAAGAGGAAAAATGGTCCTAAAACATAACTTTTAATCAATAAAATATTAAAAATACATACAGTATTCTCAAATACTTCTCCTGAAAATATGGGAGAACAGACAATAAATCCTTCGATTGCCCTAATATACTATTATATCCTACCCTAACAATAGGAAAAAACAGGATTATCGCCCCGATAAGGGCGCTCCAGTCTACAAACTGACCCTAAGATAGGAAGCCCTAAGTGATAGACTAAGTTGATCCCATCCCAGAGCGATTACTCCGATTGGTCCCGTTACTGGGGTGAAACAATAACCATGGGGTCAAATAGTAAAATATGAAAAGCTTATAGTTATTTTAGTGTGTGCTTTGTTTCGGAGTGTCTTAGATATAGAAACATTCTCATCTGACACGAATTATCACTCTACAAGGAAAGTTGTTCATAAAGCATGTCTTTCCTATTCCCGTGTTTAAACAACTGAACTTCTTGTGACCATGTCTATATTTGTATACATTGAGTTTCGACCATGTGGGTGATTAGACTATATTTTCAGGTATACTTAACAGAGTGGCCCCTGAGTGTACATAGTAAAGTGAGTTTTGCATCACCAAAATCTAAGATGTTAATATTAATAACACAGTTAGTATCTAATATATACACTCACAACAGCAAGAGTTTTGCCTACAAGCGTGTGTACATTTATAATCTGCTTGTTCTATCTGCCTGAAGTTGTTGCATATTTTACATGCTTTGATGCTTTTTATAAATATATGGAAAATATATTCAAATGAAGAGCGTGACCATGTTATTTATAACATAGGAAATGAAAAAGGACTGTTCTAGGACAAAATAGGGCTGTGTTCACAACATGTTTATTCTATACATCAGAAGTATAAATTAGAAGCATTTTTTCAATGTGTACCTCCAATATATATCTCTGATGACTGCTACTGTATAGCCAAACAGTATCATGTCACATACAGTGGGTTCCTTTAAGTTTAATTGATCTCAGGATACAACATTTTCAGTATATCATGGTGTTTTCAGTGACATTGTATCTTGAAACCACACTGATAATACAATGTCATGAACAACACCGATCTATGGCACAAGTGATTGCCTGGAAGATCCAACCAATTATCACGAACATTTTACTTGTAAAACATCTGTATTAGTGAGCTGCATGCAACAGTTGATATTGTACATTGAGGGACTGTACTGGGCACTATACATTTTATTGCTGTGGCCCGCTGTATAGACAGACTGAGCTTTTCAGTACAATAATAAAGGAATGCATTTGCATTCTATCCTGGTTTAAGTAAAAAAAACTCTCTTGTGATTTCTGTTGGGTCAATTGTGACCTTTGGCTGTGTTTGAAGTATGTGCTGGGAGCTTCCCTGGTGAAAACAAAAGCGTGTTCACCCAAACATGATATTACCATTGCCTAATATGTAAAAATAAATATGTTCTTCAAACCTTCAAATGCTACATTAGATTTTTGACTTATGATTTCCTAGTTTAGTAAAGTTGTGCTCACATCTGCCTTGGACGCTCCATTCAGGGATTCTGTCATATATGCTGTCATATTTGATATTATAAATGGAAACCACAACGCAGATGTGAACAGAGCCTTATTATTTAGCAAGTTTAAGCCTAAGTCCTAAACCTTAAATTTCATTGCTAATGCTTACCCTTAATCATGCACAGGGGTATACAAGAAGCCGATGTCTATGTTGCTATGTGTTGTGCTTGCTTATAGACCTGCTTTATCTGTCTACTGTGGGTAGAAAATTGACATGGAGAGAGCATCAGATTCACTATTTAGGAAATTTATAATGTGCAATATTTTAGTGTCATAAGTCAGATGCACTTTTGTAGAAGAAAATATAATTATATTTAACAATTATATTTAATATAAATATATTAAACAAATTATTACCTGGCAATTAAGTACTTTTTTTATT
>JAODAL010045240.1:0-32121 GCA_025379985.1 Phyllomedusa bahiana | reverse complement strand
TATCTGTAGTTGCCCAGTGCAAAACACCATAATTTCTACTATTTTTACTCCCAATTTCTTGTGTAAATGATCTGTTTATCTGTAGGACTCACTACTTCTTTTAGCTCCACCCACTTTTAAGAAAAATGCTTTGAATGTCACAAAAGTTTGTTTTCTTTCCATATGGGAATGTCCGAAATAGCAGAAGAGGAGCAAAAATAGAAGACTGGAGAGAGACAGCACAATTCCAATCATAACATGGCTGCCATGCCACTACTTCTATTAAACGCGCCAGTTAAAAACCCACCATTTTGCCTTTTTAACAGATAAAATAAAAAAAAAATTTACATGAACGGGGTTTTTGTTCTCTCTGTAAATGTGATCTTTAAAAATATTAAAAAGTTCCCAATCCATTTTTTTCATTTTTTAAAGAATCCAGAAGAAAGCCCCCAAAATTTGTTAACGAAATTTTCTTCCCAGGTTCAACAATACCTTATATGTCGGGGAAACTTCTTTTTTGGCGCATGGTGGGGCTTTAAGGGGAACCTATTTGGCTTTAAAACACTGATTTGGGGTGCCTTTTCCATTTTGCAACCCCCCAAAAAGGCCCAAACGGGTAAATCCTCACTTTTTGAATAAACATCCTCATGGACCAAAGGACGTATTTGCATTTTGGGCGCACAGATTTCCATATATTTTTTAGCATCGGGCCATGAAAATGGTGAAAAAAAATGCAGTACCTCCATTGTTTTTTGGGCTTCATTTTTACAGCGTTCGCCATGCGGTATAAATGGCATGATAACGTTACTCTGCTGTCAGTAAAGTTACAATTATATAAATTTTATAAAGTTTGTTTTACTACTTTTACACAATAGAAATGCGTTTATATAAAAAATACGTTTTTTAAGTCGTCATAGCCTGATAGCCATAACTTTTTTATTTTTCTGTATATGAGGCTGATTAAGTGCTTGTTTTTTGTGGGATGAGTTGAAATGTTTATTGGTACCATTATGGGGTTCATATAAAGCTTTTATTGCTTTTTATCAAGGTTTATGTGAGGTGTTTTGAGCAAAATACAGCAATCCTGGTAGTGTTTTTTATTTTTTTGTAGTGGTCACCATGCGGTATAAATGACTTGCACTTTACTCACAGTCATAGTTTCAATTTTAAATTTTGTAAGGAAAAAAGACAATCCCCATCTAGTTCAGCCTGTTTGCAAGGTGTTGATCCAGAGGGGCAAAAACCCCCCCAATGAGTAAAAAAGCCAATTTGTCCTCATTTTTAGGGAAAAAATTCCCCCTTCCGATCCAATCTGGGCAATCAGAAAAAAACCCTGGATCAAAAGACCCCCTCTCCTGAATCTAGTCCTAATTTAACTTTTTGTTAAAAAATTTTTTTTTACCTCCAAAATGCACCAAACCCTTTTTTTGGGAACTCGGTTATTAATTCCCCTTTGACCAGCCCCTCTGGCAAGAAATTCCATTTTTCCCCTCCACTGGCCTTACGTAAAGAATTTTCCCTTTCTATGTTTATTAAAAAAACTTTCGTTTTCCTCAAGAAACTTTTAAAGGATGCCCCTTGTTTTCTAATACAAAGCCCTATTTTGTTTATAAATTAAACCCCCTTGGGAGAGATCTCATATTGACCTTTAAAATTAAATTTAAAAACAATTTTTATGTCCCCCCCCAACTTCTTTTCTTAAAACTAAATTAACCCAAAAATTTTGCCAACCTTTTTTACTTATCCACCCATCCTTTTATTATTTTTTTGCCCGCCTTGAAAAGTTCAAGTCACAATTCTTCCGCACTGGGGTGCCCAAAACGAACAAATACCACAACCAGTGACTGAAAAATGGGAGAAAAAATTTCTCATCATGTGCCTATGCCCCTTTAAATGAACCCCATATTATTTGCTTGTTTGTGCGCCTGACACTGGTGTAAATTAATTTTTTATTCCACCTAACCCAAGCCCTTCCCAGGGCAATTTTCCCCCAGTGTTTTTATTTAAACCATGTTTCTGAAATGGTTTTCCTTCCCCTGTGATAACCTTTTCTTTTTTAGTGTTAACCCCTAACTGCCATTTCCCTGAACCCCAATTTAATAACCCCTTTTGAAAACAAAAATTTATCCTCTAAATTGTTGATTACTTTCAAGCAGTACTCCAAAACGTTTTATTCATGTTTCCCTGTGTAAAATCATTAAAAAATGTTGAAAAAGGCCCTCGACCCTTTTGTAGCCCAAGCCGCCCAGGAAATGCCCTTAATTACTACCCTTTGTTTTCTTCAGTGGCCCAGTTATTTCCCATTGCCCAATTTTCCCCCATTAACTTCCCAAATTTTTTTCCCAACCTTTTTGTGGACCTTTCTGTTTTTGAAAAAACTTTTCTTGGGGCTACCCCATAGTCTGCAACTGTTCCTCATAAAATTATATTACCCTAACAGCCATTTATGAACCCTTCCGGAAGGCGTTTATCTTATTTTTCGGGGTACTAGGATAATCTCGGAAAACCTTCAAACATTTTCCTAAAACGGGGTCAAACTTACCGCCTAAAATTTTTTTCCTGGAAAATTTTTGACCCCTTTTTTAATATTGGCACCACTTTTCATGCGCCAATCCTTTGGGACATACCCCGTTTTTAGACATCCATGAATAAAAGAAAGGGGGGTATCTATACATCACTTAACCTCTTTGGACACTGGGGTATCCATCTGGACCTGGGGTTTTCTATTTTTTAAACTTCCTAAGACGGGCTGCACTTTTTCCCGGGGTTTGACAAAACTTTTAAGTTGGATTTACCACACTCTCTGTTTAAAAGGGGAAACTCATCCTCCTCGTAATACATGGAGAAAAAAGGTTTAATTTTGTTTGCTTTTTTCTCAAGCCCTCTATTCTCTCCCTCATATTTTTCAAAGGGCCAACATTTTCCTTTTAATTTTTTTACTATTTTATAAAAAAAAATATTTTGGGTTTTTTTAACCCTTTTTATACAATATGTCTTTCCCTCTCCAGCTTTTCTTCCTTTTTCTTTATTTTTCACACTTTTTTTTTTTTCCCTATTCTTCTTATGCCCTTCACTGCCCCCCCGTTTTAGAGGTGAAAGCTTTTTTTTTGTTTTTTTTTTCCCCTTTTACATCCCCGTTATTTACATTGGGTTTTTTCCCGTTTCTTTTTTTTATTCCATAAGGAGTACCTCCCCCAGTTGGGGACCTAATGTTTTTAAAATATCCCCTTTTTTTATTAGTTCTGCCCCTATTTTTAAAAACATTGTCCCCAGTCCCAATAGGTTTTTTAGGGCCCCCTAAGCAGAATAAAATTTGCCTTCCCAAAATTCTGTTTTTGTGGCTCCCTTGACAAAAACTTATTGAAGGGAAAACGAAATTTTTTATATTATGGGCACTATTCCCTAGTGCCCCCCAACCTGAACCTTGTTTTGTCTTTCAGTCTATTTGTTAATATTAGGGCTAAAGGCCTTTCCCCAGCGTTCCTCACCATTTGGGAAAGGGAATTTTCATTTGTTATAACAAAAACCGTTTCCCTTTATGGGGCTCAAGCTTTTAAATTCCCAATTGATGTCTGGTAGTTTTAAAACGCCCATAAAACTCGATACCAAATTTTACATTTTTTCTATGTTTTTTGCTTTTTACACAATAAAAACACTTTTTAAAAGGGGAAAAAATTTTTTGCATCGCCCTGGTAAATCCATAACCTTTTTTTTTTTTCTGTGAGAGCGTGGATGGGCTGTTTTGCACGGATAGTTTAAATTTTTTTTTTGTATCATTTTTGGGTAGCCAAGACTTTTTGATTGCTTTCAAATCTGTTTTTTTTTTTTTTTTTTTTTTTTTAAAGGCAGGGTAAGGAAAATACTACAATCCTATTCGTTGTTTTTCTTTTTAACAATGCTCACCGTGCAGTATACATGACACGTTAGTTTTTCTCTGTGGGTCCCCTTACGAAAAGGGGACCTTTTTTTTATTTGAAAACCTTTTAAAAAACAAAATGTTTTTAGTGGTAAAACAAAATTTATGCCCCTTCCATTTTTTTACAGCCATAACTTTTAAATTTTTTCCCTATTCAGAGCTGGGACAGGCTTTTTGTTGCAGGATAACTGACGTTTTCTTTTTACCACATTGGGGGTTTAATGACTTTTTTTGTTTTTTTTTCCATTTTATGTGCTGCAGGATCAACAAAAATCACAATTCTGAGACTTTTTTTTTATACAGCGTTTACTGTGTGGGTTAAATAACATGACAGATTTATAGAGTAAGTTGTTGTGCATATGGCGATACTTAATATGCGTCCTTTGTTTTCAATCTTTTTTGGGGCGATTGGCGTTTGTAAAGGGGAAAAGGGCGGCATACGTGTTTTTAGGTTTTTTTGTGTTTCTTTTTTTGTACTTTTTCCCCCTTTTTTTTTTTTTTTTTTTTTTTCCGTGTCCCTATAGGGAATTTTGAGCAATGATCTTTAGATCACTGTTACAATGGATAGCAGTACTGGTATCCATAGTAACTTTCAATAACTATGCCTACACAGGCTCCCGGGTTGCTGGGGAAGCCATTCGCAATCACAGCGACTACCGATGGAGACAGCGATTAATCGCGGCACCTAAGGGATTAGTCGCCCGTGGCTGGAGTGAGCTCCAGTTCTGGGCCACACAACATGAGGCAAGCTGTAATATACAGCTGGTTCCATGCTGCAATTGTGCGGGCCCCGCTTGAGAGCCAGTACGATATCCAGGACGTACCTGTAAGTCCATTTGTGCGGAGTTGGAATCCAAAAATAACTTTGTCATTCGGACATTAAAATACTACATTTAAATAGTACACAATGCAACATAATTCCACCACCTATACAGGTACAATAACACATTTCAGTACCCATATTGTCTATGTAACAAACACGGGGCCATTTCTTGGAGAGGGCAGTTTGAATTGAAAAAGGAAGTGGTGCCATGGGCGGTCGTTAGACCCAACTGCATTGAGAAACCTTTTACACTGCAGGTTTATTTAAATGTGCAATGGGTTAAAGACAGCTAAACGTGAATGTGATGTCACCACAGGACCTCCCACAGGGGAGGAGGGGCCAGAAATTCAGTGAGGGGGCTTTATGTGCCAAAGGAGGTTACAAGCCATGGGTGACAGAGGAGGGGGCTACAGCAGCAGTGTGTCACAGAGGCTGCTGCAGAGGTGTATGTGTGAGAGGGGCCAGAGCAGTCCCTTATTGGGTGGTACAATTTGAGGAATTATCCTTTTGGCCTCACATTTTTGATGGCAACATATGGCACTACTAGTTTTAACTGAAGTACAGCTCTGGCAGACATATGACAGGGACAACACTGAGGGTACAATAGTAGGACAGGACGTTTTTGTGGGGAGGACACTGAAAAACAAGTTGTCGTGATGGTCTGGACAGGATGGAGACAAAAAAGGAGGTTAACACTTTGTCAGAGAAGATGTCACTTGTGAGTCACCATTTTCCCATTAATAGGGAGCCCAAGCATGAAACTTTTGCACGGGCCCATCATTTTTAAACCGCTGTTTGGGACAGGATATGTCACAAGACCTGGCTACTGCTGGTCTTCAGTGAGGATGAGTTACTTGCAGACGGTGTTGCCACTGTCTGTGAGGATAGTGACTATGCTTCCTTGTTGTCTAGTACGCATAGAAGATATTCTAAATGTACAGTATCTCACAAAAGTTAGTACACTCCTCACATTTTTATCAATATTGTATTACATCTTCTCATGGGACAACACTGAAGATTTAACATTTTGAAACAATGTAGTCAGTGTACAGCTGGTGTAATTGTAAATTTGATGTGCCCTCAAAATAACTTAACACACTGCCATCAATGTTTAAACCGCTGGCAAAAAAGTGGGTAATGGGCAAATTGTGTCAATATTTCTTGTGGTCACCATTATTTTCCAGCAATACTTTAACTCTCTTGGGCATGGAGTTCACTAGAGCTTCACAGGTCCAAGGTCCATAACGGAGCTGGTGGATGTTAGAGGCCTTGGGCTCCCCCATCGTCTGTTTGAGGATGCCCCAAAGATGCTCAGTGCGGTTTAGGTCTGGAGACATGCTTGGCCAGTCTAGCATCTATATCCTCATTTTCTTTAGCAAGGCAGTGGTCATCTTGGAGGTGTGTTTGGGGTCATTATCATGTTGGAATACTGCCCTGCAGTCCAGTTTCCAAAGGGAGAGGATCATGCTCTGCTTCAGTATGTCACAGTACATGTTGACATTCATGGTTCCCTCAATGAACTGTAATTCCTCACAGCTGTCAGCACTCATGCAGCACCAAACCATGACACGCCTACCACCATGCTTGACTATGGGATAGACACACTTGTTTTTGTACTCCTCGCCTGGTTGCCAGCGCACACGCTTGACACCATCTGAAACAAGTTTATTTTGGTCTCATTAGATCACAGGACATGGTTCCAGTAATCTGCTTGTTGTCATCAAACTGTTAGCCGATTTTCTTGTGCATCATCTTTAGAAGAGGCTTCTTTTTGGGATGACAGCTGTGCAGACCCATTTGTTTTAATGACAAATCCAATTACAGTGCAGACGACACAGAATTTCACAATGTGGATTAGCTCCATTGAAATGACTATATTGCTAGGCTGTCCCATCAAAGTCTGATAGTTGCGGGTCCCACCTCTGGCCAGAATGGTAATTTCACTCCCTGCTGCTTATCACCAGGATGGACAATATAAAAAGTTTGTTTACCTACATTGAGAATGTCAGATAGTTCTATAACATAAGATCATTATGAATCCAATCTCTTTCAATAGCACAGTTTACTTCTGAATGTGATATTTAATACAGATGTTATTTACTTAAGGTTGTGTTGTGTAACCTTGATGATTTGCTGGTCTCTCTGGTCTACAATTAGACCACCTGTTCTTACCTGTTCTTCTTGTACAGTGCAGTTTAATTTTTCATATTCTTTTTTTTTCAACCAAAAATAACTAATGCAGTATTTTTCTTAGGGAATGTGTTTTCATTTAATTTTGCTTATGTATAGTACATTTTTTTTAACTGTATTTTTATTACGGTAAGTTATTTTTTCTTATTTTTCTCACAAAAAAAATGTAATTTACATGAGATGGTACACAGTTCAATAGAACATACAACAATTATTCAATATTTTCTTTTGTGAACAATGCAACCGTTGTACACAGTATGATACCTTGAGGAGAAATACAAAGAAACAAACCTATAGATACTGAGACACAAGACAAGACACAAAATAGGGGAAAGAAGACAAATCTTGAGGATATACTATATCCACGCATTCATAAGACCATGGAAATATTACCAGATATAAAAGTGACAGTGACCACACAGAATTAGAGTACTCTAAGTTATTATTTATTGAGCTATTTCCTGGTCTGTAAAGGTTCTTGGAAGGTTACAAAATGACAAAATGATGTTTTCTACCAATAAAACATAACTTTTAATTTCAATCAATAAAAATAATTGTTATATATACTATATCCAAACTTCTATATTTTTGTTTCTCTTTATTTTTTCACCATAGTGTAGACACTAGCATAAAATGGTCCACATATGGCCACCTATATATGTATGGATCAAAAAATATGCACATATACATATTTACATATAAATAAAAGTAGTATGTATCACTCACGTGACCTTCCACGATATAGAGCCGGCAGTGACTTGGAATCCTCCAATATTTTAAAATATAACGTATATAATGGAAGAGCGAAGGGAATTTCACTGCCCACAAAAATCTTTTTCTCCTATAACTCCCTTTCTAGCATGCAGGGAAGGTCGCCCTGAAAAGGGTGCCCCCACCTCTCGATGGCTAACCCTACATGTCCCTTATGCCAAAAAAATACAAGCATAAAAAGGAAATATTTCTCATCTCCGTCCCAATGTGTTTCCCTGCCAAGTAGCGGTTTCTCTGGGGAAAATAATGGAGGTATAAGACAAGGGTCTACAATAGCCTTAAAATATCCAGGGATTTTTCTGTTTGCCAGATTGGAGTCGGGAAGGAATTTTTCCCTAAAATGAGGACAATTGGCTTCTACCTCATTGGGGTTTTTTGCCTTTCTCTGGATCAACACCTTAGCACAACAGGCTGAACTGGATGGACGTCTTGTCTTTTTTCGGCCTTACAAACTATGAAACTATGAAATAGAAAAGATTAAAATGATGATGATGTTAAATGGCAATTTGAATGGCAAGGATCATGTCTGTGCCGCGCCTGTGCAGGCATGTCGTTGATTTACATGTGCCACCGGAATTGACTTCCCTTATACACCTATACACCTTATACACCTGCTTGGTGTATGTACACGAAAAGATAGGAGGGCTTAGCATTGACAGTGTACATCCTTGAAAAGTAACTCAGGCGCTGTAATAGGCATGAATTTACAGATGCCATCTTTGAAACTCCAGTGGCGCCTTACTAAGCGATGCTACCAGAATGTTATCACACATTGAGTCAATGCACGTCAATCTTTTATGTTTATGTTACTGCGCATGCCCAGAGTGATCCTGGAATACATGGACGCCATCGTACAAAGTATAGCAGCGTATAGGGAGAGTGGAGTGTTGCCATTTTTGGAAGTACCATAGCACATTCTTATTACACAGTGATACCTAATTGATTAATTAGTAGGTGGGATTGGCATGGCTTTTAAAATCCAGCAGGGAGATAATACTAGTCTGGTCTATTTGGCATCAGGAGCGTCCTCCTTCATCACCATTTAACATCATCATCATTATCATCTTCTCTATCTTATGGCTATTGTAGACCCTTTTCTTATATTATTTTCCCCTGAGGGACTGTTACTTAGTTGGGACGGAGTTGGGACAGAGATCAGAAATAAGGGACGGAGATAATATATTTCCTTTTTATGCATGTCTTTCTTTGCCCATAAGGGACGAGTAAGGTTAGCCATCGAGAGGTGGGGGTTCCCTATTCCGGGCGACTTTCCCTGCCTGCTAAGTACGGAGTTATAGGAGATAAAGATTTTAGTGGGAATCGATATTCCCTTATCTCTCCCATTATATGCCTTATACTATGAAATATTGGAGGATTCCAAGTCACTCCCTGTTCCATATCGTGAAAGGTCCATACATACTATCTTTCTTTATATGTAAATTTGTATATGTGCATTTTCCTTGATCCCTACATATATAGGTTGCCGTATGAGGACCATTCAATGCTACTGTCTATACTATGGTGAAAAAATAGAAACAAAAATATAGATGTTTGATTTATATATAAAAATGTTTTTTATTGATTGAAATTAAAAGTCATGTTTTAGTGGTAGAAAACAGCCATTTTGTGAATTAACTAAACAAAATATCACATTGTCAGTGAAGTATGGTTTTAAAATGCTTAAAGGGGTTGTCTCACTACAAGGATTGCTTTTTATGTTAAAGATCTTGCAAAAACAAGTCACTTTGCAATATATGTCCATTAACCGTGTCCTACTTATTCTGAGATATCCCCTCTTGTATGGGTTGCATCAGCTCCACAGGTTGCTATAGCGACAGACCTGTGATCTATCCTGATAGGATGCCAGCACTGTTGCTCTAGCTACAGACCTGGTTTATACTGCAGCCTAGTGGAAGCCAGTAAACATGCCCCTGAATTCAAAGTGAAACCAAGAAAACAGGACTGAGGTAAGATGAATCAATGTAGTGAGACAACCCCTTTAAGTATTTTATTAAATGAGCTGCATACTATGAACTATGACATGGCTTTTTTCTTGCTCCCGGATTTCAAATCTGCAGCATAAATAAAATTAATTGATCCATCACTTGTTTCCCACACAGATTCTACATCTAAAACTTGTAGACAGGAAGCAGATTAAGGCTATGTTCACACGGCTTAACTGCGGGACGTAATTACGCCCCGCAATTACGCCGGGAGAGGGGGAGGGAGTGGGGGGGCGGCACTTCGCCGGCCCATAGACATTCATTACCAGTGGCGCGTATACGCCGCTGGTAATTCACATGTCACTTATCTCCCCCCTCGGCGTATTCGCCGAGCAGGGAGAGGAGACGTAATCCATAGTTCTCTATGAGAACTATGGATTACCGTAATGACTGGGCCGTTTTCAGCCCGTAATTTGCGCACTCCGGCGCGTAATTACGGACCGAAATACGGCCCATTTTAAGCCGTGAGAACATGGCCTAAGGGTGCGTTCACACGGCAAAGATAAAATACCGGTCGGATTTTCCGACTAGCATTATATCTTTTTTTGGCATGTAGGGGGTGGCTTTTGTCCGTGGTTTGCGGATTCAAGCTGTCCCCCTTCACAACCGCACTTCATATTCTGCCCGAAAACCGGGTGGAAGAATGAACATGTTCGAAGTTTTTAGGATCACCGGTGGTGTGAAAAACCATCTGGCAGAAAATCCGTGCAGTGTGGACTGCTTCACGGATTTTCTATTTAAATCAGTGTAAAAGGATGACAGTCGGTTTACAGGCAGTTTTCAAACCCCTTGCTGTGGGGACAACCCCTGAGTTTTGTAGCTGCTTTATTCTGCTGGTCATTGGAGGTTTGAAATTCAGAGGCTGGGTCATCATTGTTTATTTCTGTAAACACTTTTCGCTTTGGATAAAAGATATCTTATATTAAGGTGTTAATTATGACTAATCTTTTTTCAGTAATGTTTGTGCAGAAATTAAATTCAGATGATCAGAATGTGGTTCTCAAAGCCTTGAAGAGAGTGTCAGAAAGCAACATACAGAAGGAAGGTTTCCAGACTTTGAGCCTTTTACTTACAAATGGAAACAGCAGAGTCATTGCAGCTACATCTTCATTGCTTAGACATTTCTCTGAACAACAACATTTTAGAGAAAGGGTAAGCACAAAACTTTACTATATTTATTTGATTTAAAATAAAGTTTCATCATTAGAGCCATTTGAAAACAAAGCAAAAATAAAGCATTGCAGATATATTAAATTTGTATTTTTAGATCTGCTTTCTTGTCGCCTTTGAATTAAAATTGGAATTCAAATTCTATGTTGTCCCTTAGTTTCTATTTCCAAACTCTAGTAATGAAACAGGCATAACCTCTACTCTGTAACATTTGTAGTTTCTATTGTGATAAATTACTGGTTCAGCAGGAGTAATTTTAGGGGCAGATTAAAAAAAAATTAGGGGCACAATAGAAAAAACCCACTAATTCATCCTACTGCTCGTTGGGTTTCCATTGATCCTATTTTGACACAGGCAATGGATTAGTAGGCATTTCTAGCCATGTTACATCAGCCAGATGGCACTACCTACCTTCAAAAGCTGTGCAAGGAGCACATTACATGCCTACCTTTTTATGTACAATTATTAGGCAAGTAAATAATTAAACCATATCAGCCTTTGTATGCATAGTTTCCAACATCAAGCTGTATAAACGTGAATGCTTATTAGATAGAAGCATATCAGGTGATGTGTATTTTGGAATGAGGGAGGGTGTGGCCTAAGAAAATCAACACTCTACAATATGTGTGCATGATTATTAGGCAGTTTGTTTACTACAGGCAAAATGGACCAAGGCGGAATTAACTGACTCTGGGAAGTCAAAATTTGTTGAAAGTCTTTCAAAGGGATGTAGCACTCATGTGTTGCAAATAGTCAATATTGTCACAAGAAACATGTTGAGAAAAAAAAGACACAAATTAACTGCCAAAGATTTTAGGTGAATCATTGTGACCACTTATATGTGAGCAGAGCCTGTGTACAACTTGTATCTACCAATATATGGTCACTATTTGATGGAAATATTGGTCTTGGTATAATGGTTTATATTCTATAACAGCATGATGGTATTATTCAGTCACTTTATGGTGTTGATATGTGTTGATGTATTATTTTGTTTTTGTATATTGTTATTGGTAATATTGGTCTTGGTATATTGGTTTGATCAGTAATATTATAGTGGCATTAGTTACTAAATAGCTGTTACATGCGGTGATTATGTGGCGGTATTTGTTGGCCCTTGTATACGTACTGACCCACAAAATAAATATAAACTGTACATTGTAAAATTCAACTAAACCCAGCAAGGTAGGAGGTGGGTCATAGCTAAGGCCTAGTATTACTAAATATAACCTAGTTGGACCTTTTGGGATTGAAAATAGGCTCAAAACCAACGCCCAAACCTACTGTAAGTTTTCAGAAGACAATTTCTTCAAGCAGTAGTTCAGCAAAAAGTCGCAGCTTTCAAGAAAATGATAATTTTTCTGTAGGTCAATGCTTCATCGTATACATCAAAGTACTCCACTGTGTGGCTAGCAAGTGGAGGCCTTAAAGATGAAAGAATAATGACATGAAACCATTGTGAACTCTTGTTAAATGGGAGATTTATTTTAAAGGAAAACAGTACACCTTTCTTTTTGTTTAACTGAGTTATATTATTTTAACAGTATATTAACAGTATATAGTAGTAAGTTACAGTCAGTTACAATCAACATGATCAGGAAATGTCCCAAAGAAAAAGAATTACCAATATAAAATAAAAATGTATCAAAGGAATAACAAAACAAGAGATACTCACCAAGTAACATTTTTCAGTATTAGCATCCAATCAGTGATGTAAAATAGGAAACATACAAAAGCCAAAGGGAAACAGACAAGACACATAAGGAAATAACAGTAAGGGTATGTTCACATGGCTCATTGTGGCATGTATAGTACGCGCCGCAATACGCCGGGTGTTCTGGAACCACGCGCTGATCAGCACGTAGTTCCAAAGCACGGGGGGCCGGCTGAGGGCCCGCCCCATAGACATGCATTGTCAGTGGCACGTATTCGCCGCTAACAATTGACATGTCAATTCTCCCACCAGCGCGTACAATACGCTGTGTATAATATTCCTAAGATAGTCAAAACAGTGCTACAGATCATTCAGAATAGAGAATCTATTATTAAAAGGGCCGTGAGATATTCCAGATTCCTAACCTCCTTAACTCAGTTGCATAGATTATTCTAAGGTGGAATAGACTTTTGCTTCCAGAACCTAGTGATTAAACACTTAGGTGCTGTTGGGACATATAGGATCAGTCGATCTATCTTGCGTCCTAAAAGATTAGAAACGTTCAATATGTAGGTCTGTGGAGTTAATGGAACCCTAACCTGCATTAATTCAACAACCAGCCCTTGAACCTGTTTCCAAAATAATTTAATAAGATTGCAATCCCAAAAGATATGTTGGAGAGTAGCATCCAAACCATCACACCTCCAGCGTCTATTCGGGATATCTTTATTCAGTTTATGTATAAAAGCGGGAGGGTGGTACCAATACATCAATATTTTATACTGGTTTCCTTGTGTTTAACTGACATAGAAGAACGCAATGCTTGTTTCCAAATTTTGTGCCAAGTTTCCTGCGACAGTGGAGAGCCCAAATATTCTTCAGTACACCTTTCTAAAATGTGTATGGTAGGCTGTGGCTGCTGCAGCACAAAAATGTGATTGTCAACAGATTAAGAAACTGACAGGCTTCATGGAATTACTACTACTGAAAAAAAGGGTGGTTGTAGAAGTTGTTTATTATTATTTTAAAGGGGTTGTATCGTTACATTAAATGGTCTTCAGAATAAGGAGACAGTGAAAACAAGCAACTTTGCAATTGGATGTCATTTGCAAAGCTGTCTTGTTTTCACAGGATCCCTTATCTTCGTTTTCTGTAAACACAGTTCCCCAGTGCAGGTCGGATTCCACCTCCTTTCATTTCATTGACTGACGGCTCTACTAATCTACATTCTTTCTGGGCCCCGGTCGTATTCACAGGAGCGTGCATTCCTGCCTCTCTCACTCAGAAAAAGGGTCTGGCAACAATTTCACTCCGCATAGCTAGCAGCTCAACAGTAACACTGCAGCTGCTTCTACAATCAGAAAACAGCAGAATTGTGCCTCGGTGCCTAATGCTTCTGCATGTAAACATAGAAAGGAGACAGATCTGTGCTGCTCTGGATGAGTTTATAGAAGACTGGATTCAACTGTAACAAACCTCCAGCTGTGAGAGGAGAAGAGATCAGTGCTCTGAGTTCATAGAAGACTGTCTAGACTGAATGCAGGGCTGTGGTATGGAAAGAAACAGCTCTTACAAAATAAGACTGCATAGGGAGAGGAACGACAAAGTGACATGTGGACTCCGACAGAGAGGGGGGAGGGGAGCACACTGACTCGGGAGCGAGCATGAACAGTGAAGGGGGGATGATGTCATCCCCCGTCAGTTAAGAAAGACGCAGCTGGGAGGGGAAGAAACGCCCCTGGATTTGAAGAGCTGAGAGTACAATGAAACACACGAACTGATGAAGCGATACATCCCCTTTAACAGATAAAAATAAACACGTTAGACTCAAAACGTTTCCCTTGTCCAGGAGCTGCATTATAATTCTGCACACTAATAGTTTTCTAATAATTATGAACACAAATATTTTCCCTAGAAAGCCAAAAGCTCACTTTTACTTTCTTAAATATTCAGGTTTGACATTAATTACCATATTTATTCCCAACAGCACTGTAGTTGTTCAATAAGAAAAAATAATCTTCAAAAATATTACTTGCCTATGTACACAGTGTATAAACTTGCACTAAAGTTCAAAATATTTTAATTCATGAGCTGTTAAGCATTGTGCAGATGTAGATATGATATGGCAAGTTTTTTGATGTTATTGATGTGCCATTTGTAGTAAATTTTGAGCTTTTGTTCTCAATCCCCAGGGGACCAAAACACTTTGTGTCTGGGGCTTCTGCTAAATATCTGTGTCTTGCAGTCTATTGTGTCTTTTTTGGAACATCTGGAATATGAACATGTAATTGTGCGTGTTGCAGGTTGTGCTGCACTTGGATGTTTAAAGGTAAGAGGTAGAAAGTTTATAACACAAACTGATTACAGTTATCTGAAAATCAAATGTCTGGCACATTGATCGGTTTGTTAACTGCTTCAGGACCACCCAGTGCAAATAAATACCTGCACATTTCTAGACTTTGTGCTGACCGGATGTATATTTATGTCCATTTTTATGCAGGCATTGCATTTTCCACAACAGCTCCAACACCTGGCTTGTGGTATTGTGGAGAGTCTCTGGTCAGGGTGACTTTACCGGGATGTAGTTGGTTTAGCTTCCAATCATGTAATCAATATGGCACTCAACAAATTTACCTATGGTCTTTGCTGTATAAAATATTCTCTCCATTACTGTCTTCTGTCAGTAAAAGGTTGGAAAACAGAGAAAAGCTGTGAAACAGAAGAGACATTAATTAGGCTGAAATTTAAAACATTATTAATACCTTCTTACTTCCCAATTTAAACAAATGATTATTGTAATGGCACAATCCTCACCATTTTACGTGTTTTGTTTAATAGCACTGCTTCCTTATGTACACAGTGGCATCAACGGGTTCATGTACCAGCACACAAAAAGCACAGCCAGGCTCGCCGGTTCCGTAGTAGCGGGATGTGAGGATGCACGGCCAAACCTGGGAGACCACCAGTAACTATACTACAACCAATTCATGACTGAACTTTGTACAAACGATAGGTCAACACCCGTGGAAGTAAAATCCAATTTTTTATTAAATTACAGCATGTAAAACGCATTTTGGGGTAAACAACCCCCTTAGTTATAGCTTCACTGAGGGGGTTGTTTACCTCGAAATGTGTTGGCTGTTTTACTTGTCACCTGCTGTAATCTAATGGAGAATTGGATTTTACTTCCACGGGTGCTGTACTTCTATCGATTGGACGAAGGTCCGTCACAAATTGGTGATCAACGGGTTCAGGCTGTCATGACAGACCAACAATATAATAGTTAACTGAAATATAATATCCAGATCTGTAAAGCTCTTGGGGGGAGTACTCTAAAATCTAAAATCAAGCTTTTGTTCTTATAGCAAGATACTGGTGTCATAATTTACATGATCAAAATGCACAGAAGAATAGGGGGAATTATTTGGCAGTATATATTGTTGATTATACCAACTATCTTACCACATTATATAAAGATAGTAATAGAGAGATTGTTTTGTTTTTTTGTCCTATTTCTTCCCATTCTTATCTACATTTTTCTTTTTTGGAATGGGCATTAAAACACTTAAAATTGTTCAAGGATTAGTCTTGGTAGCTTAGATATTCATTATTTAAAGCAGGACTGTAGAGTCGGAGTCATGGAGTCGGTGCCCATTTTGCAGGAGTCGGAGTTGGAGTCGTTATAAAATGGACCGTCTTGCCAGTGCTACTGCTCACATATCTTCAGCCTCATCAGATGAGGAGTTTAATTTTGCAAAGTATTTGGATGGAACAGGCAAAGCGTTACCGCAGGGAAAAGGATTCCGCTCCCATAGCAAACAGATTGACCAGTTTTCAGCAAATTTTTCACTTGCTTTCAAAGAAGTAGAAGAGTTCAACCGTTCATCAAAACTGACTACGCATGAAGTAATTCTTTTATACCCTGCGATTGTTAGAGATGTTGCCCATGTGGTCACCGCTTTGCCACCAACCCAAGTTAGTGGAGAGAGGCCATTCTCTAACCTCGAAATAATGAGATTAGATTTGAGGTCATCTATGAAGGAGGATCTGATGGAGGCGATACTATTTCTCAGAACAAATTCATAGACTCCACAAATGTTATTCAGTATGTTTTTGTTAAAAACTGTTTTTTTTTCCCACTTACTGCAGCGTTTTGCATATTTACAATTTATTAAAATTTTTTGTATTCTAAAGTCGTATCCAATAAATATGTTTTATATCGACAAGCAAAAGGGTAACAATGTTTTGAACTGGCTCCATATCTCACCATCCACTACAGCTTTGAACGTGAGACTGCCATCGTTTTATAGACAATCATCGTGGCTACCTCATATATAACTTTGACCTGCAACTATTTAGCATATGCTTAGTTCTGCAGATTCTTGCCATGTAACTGCATTGTTACTGTTTTGCGCCTGATAGTGGAACAATCTTTTTCTTCTTGTTACTACAAATTACAACCTGTACTCACATTCTCTAACAGCTCAGTGTGTTATTAGGTTGATTCCCAAGCAAAAGGTCACTGGTTCGAGCAGCCATGAAAAAGATTTCCCAAGAAAAAGAAGCAGCATCATCCAGCTCATCGAAAGCGTCTCTCTGGGCCAAGAAAACTGCATCATGTGAGGCCATGAGAGCTGGAAGAATATGAAATGAAGTCCATCCATCATTTCAAAAAACCAAGACATGAACGTCCAGGCAAAATATCAGAATTGACAAGTTGGTTCATCACAAGGTCCCTCAGTTCTAAGGTGACAGACACGGCAGTGGAGGAGGCTCGTATGCTTCATAAGAGAGAGATCACAGACGTCCACGCAAGCACCATGCAACACACATTATACAGGTCTGGAATGATGGCCTGAAAAAAGGTGAAGAAGCCTTGACTTCAGTTTCGTTATAAGAAGCGTTGGCTCAAGTGCAAAAAAAGTACGAAAAATGGAAGATTGGAAACGGGTGGTTTGGAGTTATGAGGTGAAAGTCAATAGACCGGGCTGTGATGAGTGCAAATTGGTTTGGAAGAATCAAGGGAAAAAGGGGGCTAAAGGATCGAGAAATTGAAGAAACTGTCAAGTTTGGTGGTGGAAGCCTGATGATATGGGGGATTTTTCACAGTCAAAGATGTTGGATACTTGACCAGGGTCAGTTGAGTGTCCTACAAGATGAGTTACTTCATACACTCGAGTACTATGGGTATGAAAAGGAGGACATAGTGTTTCAGCAGGACAACGACCTAAAGCATACATCAAGGTTGGAGAAGGAATGATTCAATGACAATGCGGTAGAGTAGCTGTTTTGGCCTCCACAGTCCCCAGACCTCAACCCAATCGAACACTTGTGGGTAGAGTTGAAGAAAAAGCTGTATTTGTACCCAAATCCAGTATGCACCAACATTGGGAACGTATAGAAGAGAACTGGGATCAGATTTGGTTCAAGACATTTTTTTAATCTGGTCCAGACCATGCCCAGAAGGATTCAGGCAGTGCTGAAAGCCAAAGGTGGATTTACCAAATACTTACAAAATAATAGAAAATTTACATTTTGATTTTTAGGAGAAAAACAATTACAATGCAGTTACATGACACGCATCTGCAGAACTAAGCAGATGCTAAATACTTGTCAAGTCAAATCTATGTATAAGATAGGTAAGATGATTGTGTATAAAATTATGTTAGCCTCATGTACAAAGCTGTAGTGTATGGTGAGATGTGGAGCCTGAAAGCCAGAAGTTAAAAACATTCTTACCACTCTGCTTGTCAGTGTAAGTTCTACCTAAATAGCTTGATTATTGTATCATAAGGTGATAAAAAGCCTGATGTTACCATTTTACTACGGTAAAGTTACCACTTAAACATGTGCCATGTATGAAAGAGTCAGGAGTAGGAGTCAGAGAAATTGAGGAGTTGGAGTCGGAGCTTTGGCTTACCGACTCCACAGCCCTGATTTAAAGCATAGATCTAGAGAATAAAACTTCACAGTGTACCTAGGATTAACAGAAGGTAGATGCTCATTTACTTTGTAACATCCTTCCCTACAAAGTTCTACTGTTTTTGCTATAGACCATAGCTTCCCTCTAGTTTACTATGAAGTTGTTATAATTGTCTGCCATTTTATGTTTGTAGTAGAATGGCAGTCAGGTCACTATTTTTACAAGCCTGCTAGCCCCCTTTATTCTGGTCATTCCTTTTCCCCTTTACTGTTAGTACATTCCTGTGGTGACACCTGTCACACACAAACAAGACTACCTGTACATAGTAGTGCAGAGGGTGCTCTATGTAAAATGTTATTGAGTAGAATGTTTTCTTTGCAGAGAAAGCATCTGTTTTCTCTGCAAAGAAAACAGATGTCTGTACTTGTAGCCAACATCAGGATTGAGATAGTAAAAGGGCTGCAGCAATTTAGGTCTGTCACTATAGATACTGTATTTTTGGAATATAAGACGCACCTAGTTTTTAAGGAGGAAAATAGGGGGAAAAATTGTAATCTAAAAGGGGGCTGAAGTGTAGTTTTTATTGGTACTATTTTGGGATTCATTGCACTTTTTGATGACTCTATATTTAAGTTTTTTGGGGATGTAAAATGACCCCAAAAACACAATTTTGGCTTTTTGAATTTTTTTTTTTCTGTGGTGTACAGCTTCCGGGATAAATTATGTTATATTTTAATAGATTGGACGTTTATGGATATGAAAATACCAATTCTATTTAACTTTATTTTTTTATTTGTGAAACAGTACAGGGGGGGGGGTAATTATTTTTTTTTTTAACTCTAACCCCAACCCTAAAATAGCTGTTCTCAAGCTGTCTTGCCTTATAGCACATTGTTTAATTTATTTCTATACATTCACAGGCCAAAGAAAGCATAGAACACCTTGTTTACCTGTGCCAAACAGACAAAGAGGAAGTAAAAGAGGCCGCCAAACAAAGTTTGATGCTGTTTGGTAAGTGAAGAGCAAAACACGGTCTTTAACCTGGGAAATTTTTTAAGCATTTAAACATTCTAAATGTATTTGTTTATTAAAATGCAAAGTTTGTGATAATGGGTTGTTTGTAAACTCTGTTGTAAAACTCCTGTACAGATTTAGATTACATTATTTCAGTCTTGTTAAAGTAGCCTGCTATATCTTTCTGTACCGTCAATGAAACTGGATCAAAGTCAATATGGGTTCCATTTGCTTTGGAAATCAAAGCTAGCAAGTAGAGATGAGCGAATTTCTCAAAAATTCGAATCGGCTGATTTGTCAAATTTTTCCCAAAAATTCGGTTCGTTCCAAAACCTGTAACTAGGCGGGCACTACTATCTACCATATATAAATATTTAATTGGGCTCAAAGACCGTACTCATACTCGTACCCAGTTAATAAAATGGGAGCAGCGCGATCCTTCATTGCCACCGACACTTATTTTAGATACCATAGTCATGGCCCACAAGTTTCTCCCTTCGACGCGTTACATGGAAATGCAACTTAAGATAGTACATAACGCATACCTTACCTCAATAAGAGGTTTTAAAAACGGCATTTACAGTTCGGATAATTGCTTTAGGTGTAGTTCGCCGAGAGTGGATCTCTACCATTGTATAAGGGAATGCCCGGTAACTTTTACTAAATTTATTAAAAGGAGCAAAAATAAACTCCAGATACAATTATAATTAAGCGACCCAAACTGTCCCTATATAGAAACCTAACGAAGGAGCTACCTAGCCAAAATTGTGGGATAGTCGCCCCGATAAGGACGGACCCACCAGGAACCTAAGGGGATAATCACTATTAAAGCCCTATACACAAGACAATATAAAGTGTCCTGTGCAAAAAATCCCACAAAAGGCAAAAAAAACAAAACAAAACTAAAGCAAAAGGCCCCTCATACCCAACACCATGCTATATACAAAAAACGACAAGGCTCTAGTCTCAGTAATTATGCCCAACGCGTTTATCCCCCGGTATGGGTTTTCTCATCAGGGCAAAAAAAAGACAGAATAACCCCAAAGAAAGTTAAAGATACTTTGTGGGGGTCCAAGCAGGCAATAATATAAGCTTGTTAGTTACAAAAGCGGGACATAGGGTGAGTATAATGTTTTTTGCCAGAAACATAGTATATACTCACTCATCAATTACGGTCAAAAAAGCCCCAAAAGGTAATCTCCATGAAGAAAGCCCTGCTGGAGACACTTCCTTCTTAAAATTTTAAAGGGGGGTTTGCCGGGTTCGTGATGGAAAAAGTGGCTTCCCCAATAAGTTCACTTTAAAACCCCAGCCGCTGGATACTCCCTCAAGCAGAATCTAAATGACCAGCCTAAAAGAAATCACTTGTTCCCATGATCATAAAAGAAAGCCAAAAATAATGCTTATACTCACATGTTTCTTTTGTCCGGCGCTTACAGCTCCGTTATAGGCTAACGTAACAGAAAGCGAAGTCCCGTTCTCAGCGCGCTTTTCCTAGTCAATTGGCGCGCCCCTTTCGGCGTCTGACGTCACCCGGCGCTGCCATTCTTATATTTTAAAATCACCCTATAGCCAGCCCGGGGTAACCAAATTCCTGACATCAAGAAAGGGGGGAAAGCGCCCAATATTTTGAAACCCGCTTAAGAGAAGACGGTAATCTAAATTAGCCAGCGTCTCCAAGAAAGCCCCGCGTCAGTTTTTATATAGATAAAAAGCGGGAATTACGGCTCTTTTTGTTATAATATAAAAGGTATATATGGAAAAAAACAAAAAAGGGGTTTTTGGGGTAAATGTACCAGATTTTACTTTGTTACACAAGAAGGTAGCAATTTCTAATCCAGGAGAAGAGGAGGCTTCTTTCCCAGTACACGGAATATGACATATCACAAAATAGGAAAAAAAAAATAGGAAAAAATCAAAAATACAGTTGAGTTTAAATTTTTCATTTTAGTAATCAAATATAGTAAAAATAAGAGAACCCTGTATAAAGATGTTACAATATTCCCTGGATTATCAATTCTTTAATAAAGCAGAAAGAGAGAAAGAAATTTTACCCAAAATTTAAAGGGAAAAAAAATATTGGGACAGGGTGTGTAGGGGAGGGGATACTGCATCCAAAAAAGGGGGACTAAAAAAAAACAGTTAAAATTAAGCTGTTTTATTTAAACCGTGTGGGGATACATTTTCCAATCTGAGATCCCCTTTGTCTCATCGAACATTCTTTATCCACATTTCCCCCCCGTATTATGCCCTAAATAATAAGAGCCTCAAATTGGAAGACATGTTGTTTCCCCATTTTTGAATTGAAATGTTCCCAGTGGGGATCCCTTTTTTTTCTGATATCCCCCTTTTTTTCAAGAATGCGCGTTCCCCTGGTTTATTGTCTTCCATATATTCAAATTGCGGAAAAGTGGCTTGAATGACATGGGATGTATACAATTAATAAACTCCCTAATGTCATATTCACGACCTTTCGATGGGTAAACACGTCTGGTCTGTCTAACCCCTCCCCGGGGCCCTTTCAGTGTCCACACTTAAAAACCCAAAGGTTTCCTCCCTAGCCTGGTATCCTGGGTTTTTTGGGCTCAAATGGTACGTACAAGTGTCACCAGACTCCTTCCTGTTGTATTTTACCTGGGGATATTCTGGTAGAAAACAATTAGTCATTATCCATTCTGAATGTCCCAGTATTTTCTAAGAAATCCCCAAGGAGGGATTTGCTCTGTAAAATGGGGAATCAAACTAAATTGGGGGGTTTTTTGTTTCCCTATCCTAGGGGCCAAAGGTCAAAAGACCCGGGGCCAAAGGAAATTTATATGCCTGCTTGAAATTCTTTGGGGGCCCTTTTCTCTAAACTTGCCTCAAAATCCCCCCTTTGTAAAAAACTCACCAAATTGGAACAATTTCTTCTGAGCCTCGATATTGGCCCTTGGGTCCCCCACTAGGGGGAAAGGGGTGACAACTCTCCAAAATCAGAAAACTGTTTGTTCCCTTGGCTTTCGATAAACCGTGGGGGCCATTCCCCCGGATTCTCCCCCTCATGATTTCAACATCAAAAAGGGAAAGATTGACCACCTCATTAAAGGTGAATCTTTAACCTATTGTTGTAATTTTTGGCCAACCATGCTTTCAAAGGGTCCCTCCGGGGCCCTCCCCAGCCGAATATATCGTCTATGAACGGACCCGATTCTTTTTTCCCAATTTTTTCTGATATTTATTTTCTGTAGGTTGGGTAGTTTTTTGATAAGGTTGAAATTGATTCTTGGTATAGTGAGGCTAAGGGGGATTTTAGAGAAGGTTTTGTCTCCAAAAAATATTTACCGTCTATTAAGGCTCATTTTTAAAAAACTAAAAGACTCTATAAGAAAATGCAATCTCTTTGGGGGGAAATTCAATCTTTTTAAATTCATTAAACAGAAAAAAGTACCCGAGGTCTGCGGATATCAGTGGGGCCCTCTCTAGACTGCGGGGTAAGGGAAATACTAGAGCGTGGGAACATACGCAAATAAAGCTCCTTACAATTTATGCAGATTTTGCTTGTGAAGAAAAAGGAAATTAGAAGTGACTAACCTTAAAACTACAGGAAAAAACGAGATTGTACTAAAATTCAAACGATCCGGAATTCTCTGTGAAAGGGTACAATTGCAAGCACAATTGAAGGTTTCAGCATAAACTAAAGGGGGGGAAACCAACAATATTTAAGGGATCTGCAAGACTTTTTGTGAAAACAAAACTTAAGTTTTATGATAAACGTACAATCAGAGAGGCGAGACGTATATGTCTCTGACATGATACTGGGTACCTGAAACCCTAGTGGGGGGATGGGAAGGAAGTCGTTCATGTAGATCTAAAGGGGAAGAGGCCGAGGGATTGTGTAAACCAGGGTAGGTGGTGGTTTTTTTAAGGAGAGAGGGGATGAGGGCCCCAATTCAACTCAGGGAGACTGTGAGAGAAAAAACGGACACATTGAGAAAAATTTAAATTTGTAAAAAAAGGGTACTTCAGGGTAGAAGGGGAAATTTAAAAGGAAGGATTATTTTTATTCCCCGATTTCCCTTTTTATTATTCTTTTGGACTAAGGATATAGAGCTTTTTTAAGGAAACTGAGGTGGCAAAAATTTCATAAACTTAAAGAAAAAAGAGAGTGCACCATAGGGCTTCAACGGGAGTTTAAAATTGCCTACATTTTAAAAACCAGTTACAAAGGGAAAGTAACGGGGAAAATTGGGTGGGGTCCATTTACTAATGCAACTTAAGAATAATCTTGGCCCCCCCAAGGGGAGAGTTCCCCGATTGATGTCTTTAGGCACGGGTTTTAAACCCCTTACCGCCGGACCCTTTTTGGGCCCCCTTGACAGAGCCCCATTTTTGAAATTGTCATGTGTCATTTTATGTGAGAATAACTTTTTGACCTTTAAACCCATCCATGTGATTCAGAGATTGTTTTCTCGTGCCCATTTTATCTTTAAAATAGTAAAAAATTTTGGTCCAAAAAATGTTGTTTATTTGTGAAAATATCAAAAAATCGTGAAAAATTTAAAAAAATTTCCAATTTTTAAACTTCAAAAATTTTCTCATGTAAGACAGATAGTTTTTCCCACAAAATTTTTATAATAGCATCTCCCAAAAAGTCTGCTGTAGTTTGGGCCTAATTTTTTAAATTCTTTTTTTTTTTTTTACGCATTAGGGGGTTGAAATTTAGTAGAAATTTTTCTAATTTTTTCAACAAAATTTCAAGACACTTTTTTTAGGGACCAAACCTTTTAACGATTTTGATTGACCTGTATGTTAGTACCCCATAAATGCTATCTAAGAAACAAACCCCCCTTAAAGTATTCAAACGCATTTGGGAAGTTATTAACCTTGGGGTTTCCGGGGAATTAAAGCAAAGTGGAAGTAAAGTTTCAAATTTTTTTTTTTTTGCAGTTTTTTAAATTTTTATGCTTTTTTCCCAAAAGAAAAACGGTAAATGTGATCGGGAAATGCTAATTAATTTTTGATTCCCAGATTCTGCCGTTTTCAAGATTCCCATATGTGGCCCTGGCAATTGGTTCAACCCAAACCCCCAGAATAGGGGAGCCCCTACTGACTCGGGGGGGTTTCATTTTCATTACGATTTTATTTAGGGGCCAAATTTCATTTTTGGGAAACCCCCTTTGTGCTAAAACTTAATAAACTCCCTAAAAAAAAACCCCCAAAGGGAAAAACTACCCCCTTTAAAGGGAATATCGGGGGTGTTTTTGGTGAGCATATCCCCCACAGGTGTGTCAAAAAATTTTTTTGGGGTTAGGCTGTGAAAAATTTTAAAAAACATTTTTTTCCCAATAATCTGCTTTTTAGCTGAAAATTTATAATTTTTAAAAGGCATCCTTTTAAAAAAAAAACCCAAAAACCTTGTTACGCTTTTTTCCCCAATTTCAGCAATACCCACATTGGGTGTAACGCTGTTTGGGCGCAGGGCAGGGCGTATGGGAGGGGTGTTATTTGGTTTTTGGAACGCGATTTTGGTGGGGCCCATGTCGCATTTACAAACCCCCCAAAAATACCAAAAAGGTAAAAATCTTAGAAGTCACCCCCTTTTGGATTAGCCCCCTCAAAGATCTCTTAGGGGTGTTTGTGCTTTTTGGGGTCACAGGTTTTCCAAATTTTTTTTTTTTTTGCAGGGGGCATAAAAAAGGGGGAAAACGAAATTTCCGCCTTGTTTTTTGGGCTTCAATTTTACAACGTTCCCCGTGCAGTAAAAAAAGGGGTATCTTTATAGGGGGTCGGACAATGCAATGAATAGATTTTAATAGTTTTTTTTATGTTTTTTACTTTTACACAATACAAATGGCTATAAAAATTGCGTTTTTTTGTTGCCCTTTTCTGATACCCATAAGGGTTTTCATTTTTTCTGTAAAGGGAGCTGATTTGGGTTTGTTTGTTGTGGGTGAGTTGCGTTTTATTAGTACCATTATGGGGGGGCTATGCGCTTGATCCTTTTTTATTAAGGTTTTTGTGGGCATTTTGAAAAAAATAAGCATTCCTGTAGTGTTTTTTTTTTTTTTTTTCAAACAGCGTTCACCATGCAGTAAGCTGACTTGTATTACTCCAGGTCGATACGATTACAGCGATCCCCAAATTTGTTTTTTTTTTTTAATGTTTTACTGTTTTTTTACACAAAAAAAAACCCCTTTTTCAAAAAGGAAAAAACACGTTTTTGCATGCCATAGTCTTGAGAGCAATAACTTTTTTTTTTGGAGGGACTTTTTGGGGGCTTTTTTTTGGGGGATGAGTTGAGTTTTTATTGGTACCCTTTTTGGGGGACAAGACTTTTTATCAGTTTTAAATCCGTTTTTAAAGGGCGGGGTGAAGAAAATACGCAACCCTAGTAGTGTTTTTTATTTTTTTTTTTTACAGCACCACCGTGTATCCATGACCGTTGTTTTTACCTCGGGGTCATACGATTACGGCAACCCTATTTATTATTTTTTTAATTGGGAAGCACTTTTAAAAAATAAAAGTGTTTTTATTGGTTAAATAATATTTTTGCATCGCTGTTTCTGAGGCCCTAACTTTTTATTTTTCCGATCAGGGTTGAAAGAATTTTTTTTTTGCGGGATAAACTGACGTTTTAATTGGTAAATTTTTGGTTTAATGGTTTTTGATCGCTTTTTATTCCTTTTAAAATTTTGGGGCGGATGCACAAAAATCGCAATTCGGATTTTTTTTGTTTTTGTTTTTTACGGCGTTCATCATAGGGGTTAATTAAGGGAAAAGATTTATAGGGGGATCTTTACGCACGCGGCGATAAAAAAATATGGGTTTTTATTTATTTTTGATTTTTTTGGGGCGTTTGGCGTTTGAAAAGGGGGAAAAGGCAGTGTATGTGTTTAATTTTATTTTTTTTTTGTGTTTTATTTTTTTTTTTTTAACTTTTTCACTTTTTTTTAATTTTCCCCCCAGTGGGATTTGTAACTGCAAATCCCCACGGGGGAAAAGCAATCATTAGATTGTGTTTGAAAGGCGATCTGGGGACAGCGTTACTGCTGTGCATAATCCCATGGCAACTAGTGACCCATCCCCACAATGCTTGGGGGCAGGTACGTCCCCCAGACTCCCCATGCATTCAGAAGCACCCGGGGAGCCCGGAAAGGGACGGGCGAGCGGCTTTGGCCGCTGCCCCCCGATTTTTAAGGGGGACTCACTCCCCCGCGCGGCATCTTTATGCGGCCCCATAAAGGCGGGTAAATGCGTTTTTCACCCCGGCGGATCCTCCGGCCGGGGGTGAGGGGAGAAGCCAGGGGGTAATTTACCGCGGGTTTTCCATGCCGCGATCGCGGCGGCTCCCCCCCGCAAGCCCGGGGGCGATCGCCAGGGGTATGCAAAAGCCATTTGCGGGAAGTCATTCCCCTGGGGTATGAAAGCCCAATGTCGGGGAAGGGGGTTAAAAAGATTATCTATATACAGCAAGATCAAGGGTCCCCATTTTAAGTAACTCACAGTACAAGCTATTCCCTAGGAGGATAAAAATTGATCTAAAACCATTGATAAGGGGGGAACTTGTGCTGATGGATAGGTAGATTATGTGACCAGTGTCAAGGATTTGAATGGGACTAGTATGAGATTTTACCTCATGCCCCCCACTAAAGGTAAAGAGAGAATTAAAGATATATTGGGAGAGTGAAAAAGAGGAAAAAATTTATTTAGGGAAAAAAAATTTTGATTTTCGTTCCCAAAATTTTTCCCTCAAACTGAAACTTCTATGCGTTACCAAAAAGTATAAGGGATTGACGCCCTTAAAAGGGACGCCCGATAGTTTTTCAGGCATTGACGCCTGACACAAAAATATAGGTGTCTATTTGACAAATGTTTGGGGAATTTTTGTATCACTCCCTTCAAACAAAAGGGGGGCCCAAAATGGACTTTTGGGCCAAGATTGATGGAAAGAAAATTTTATAATAAAAACCATTAGGCCCAGCTTTGACTGGAGGCCCATACTATCTATCCCTCAACGATGGGCCTCAAGGCAGTGAATATTTTCTCTCCATGAGGGGGGGCCAGTTTCAGTTACACAATAAATCATTTTTAGATTTCTGGGAAATTTTTACTCACCCAGGAACACTTTCTTTTTTGGGGGCCGGTCTTTCCCCCAAATCAGGGGCACGCCATGGGGAGTTCTTGCGCGCCCAACTTACGCAAACTTGCTCCTGGGCTGGGGGGAGGCAAGGGGGTGTTTGGGGATGGGGGTATCATTTGTGGGCCTAGGCCCACCTCTGGGTCCCTTACTGACGATATATTGTGTGTGGGGGGCCGGGGGGACCTTTGAAAGCATGGTGTCGGCTCTAAATTATAACGATATGGTTAAGATTTTCCCCTTTGAATAGGTGGTCAATTTTTACCCTTTCTTTAGTTGAAAAAACATGAGAGGGAATCCGGGGAATTGGCACCAGGTTTTTCGAAGCCAACGGCAACAAACAGTTTTTCTGATTTTGGGGAGTTTCACCCTTTGCCCCTCGTAGGGGAACCCCGAAGGGCCAATATCTGAGGCTCAGAAAAAATTTTCCAATTTGGCTTTGTTTTTATACAAAGGCGAAGGTCTTGAGGCAAGATTAGAGGGTAGGGAAAACCCCAAGAAAAATTCCAAACAGGCTATAAAAGCCTTGGCCCAGGTCGTTCTGACCCCTGGCCCTAGGTTTAGGGGAAAAAAAAAATCCCCAATTTAATTGATTCCACTTTTGACAGAGCAAAAACCCTCCGTTGGGTGTTCTTGAAAAATACTGGGAATCCTCAGAATGGATAATGATCTAATTGATGTTCTACCAGAAAATCCCCCGGGCACTACAGCAGGGGAAGGGGCTTGGGGCAGGCTTTTTGGAGCCCTTTCAGTCCCCAACCCGTGAGTGATTCATGGTAGGGGGGCAACCCCTTTTGGGCTTTTAAATGTGGACACTGCAAGGCCTGTGGGGGGGTTAGACACCCCGATGGTTTAGCCCCAAAAGGGGGAAATGACATTGGGAGTTTATTAATTGTGTACATCCCATGTCATTTACAAAGCCCCCATGTTCCTGCAATTTGGAAAATATAGGGGAAAACAATAAGACCCTGGAGACAGGCATTCTTTAAAATATAGGGGGTACAGAAACAAAAGGGGTATCACTGGGGAACACTTCAATTCTTTCATGGGGGGAAACAACATGTTCCAATTTTTGGGGTCTTGAAAATTTTAGGGGCATCAAAACGTGGGGGAAATGTGGTTGAAAAATGTTACAAATGAGACAAAGTGGTCTTCAGATTGGGTACTGTATCCCCCCCACGGTTTAAATGAAAAGCTTAATTTTAAAATGTTTTATTTGTGCCCCTTTTTTGGGACAGTTCCCCTCCCCCCCTACAAAACCCCGTACCAATATTTTTTTCCCTTTAATTGGTAAAATTTCTTTTCTTTTTCTCATTATTAAAGAGATGGATGAATCCATGGAATTTGTAAATCTTTATACATGGTTAACTTATTTTTACTATATTTGTATACTCAAAAAGCCCAAAATTTAAATTCAACTGCATTTTTGAGTTTTTTCTATTTTTTTTTTCCTATTTTTTGATATTCAATTCCCTTTTTACTGGAAAATTAACCTCCTCTTTTCCTGGATTAAAATTTCTTCTTTTTATGGTTACAATGTAATATCTGGATACATTTACACACTAAACCTCTTTTTGTTTTGCCCATATATACCTTGATATTATAACAAACATGAGCCCTAATTCCCTCTTTTATCTATATTAACTGACGCGGCGCTTTTTTGGAGCAGACTGGGCTAATTTAGATTACCCTCTTTGACTTAAACGGCTTTTAAGTATTGGGCAGCTTTCCCTTTTCTCTGATGTTTAGGGGAAATTTTCTGACCGGGGGGGCTATAGGGTGATTAAGATAAAGAATGCGCATGCGCCGGATACGCAGACGCCCAAAGGGGGCGCGCTCAGAAGCTAAGCGCGCCTGAAAGCGGCACCCGTTTCTGTTACAGTTCCCTTTTGAATGGGTCTTAAGCGCCGGACAATTTGAAACTATGTGAGATAATGTTACTTGTTGTTTTTTTTGATGATATGGGAAATAGTGATTGTCTTTTTGGGTGGATTATTTTTAGATTTTTGTTGAGGCCCGTATCCCGCGGTTGGGGTTTAAAAAGTGAACATTAGTGGGTAAGCCACTTGTTCCATCACGATACCTGGACTATCCCCAGCTTAAATGCTAAGTAAGTGATAGTGTCTGCCAGCAGGGCTTTTCTTGCATGGAGATTACTCTTATGGGTCTTTTTGACCGTAATTGTGATGATATTTTACTATGTATCGTGCAAAAAGCATTTTATCACCCTTTTGCTACCGCTTTTGTAATAAAAACTGTAATTTTAAGCTCCTGTCTTGGACCCACTAAAGTTTTGAACTATTGGGCTTATGTCTGTCTTTTTTTGCCCCCGAGGGAAACCCCCAAAATCGGGGGTATGAAACCGGTTTTGGGGAAATTCTGAGACTAGAGCCTTGTCGTTTTTTGTATATGATGGGTTTTGGTATGAGGGGCCTTTTGCTTTAGTTTTGTTTTGTTTTTTTTTGCCTTTTGTGGGATTTTTTTTGCACAGGAACTTTTTTTTGTCTTTTGTTAGGGGTTTAATAGGGATTTTTCCCCCCATTTTTTGGTGGGGCCTTCTTATCGGGGCGCAAAACCCACAATTTTGGCTAGGTAGCTCCTTCTTAGGTTTCTATTAGGGACAGTTTGGGTCCTTAATTTAATTGTATTGGAGTTTTTTTTTCCTTTTAAAAAATTCAGTAAAAAATTAAGTTTTTTGGTCTTTTTCCCGTGATCATTTTGCTTTTTGATATAAACATATTTTTTTTTGGGGGTTTTCTATTTTTCCCAAATTTTTTCTGTATGGAATGCCCCGGTAATCCAGAAAATTTTGGGGAAATTGAACCTACGCAACATTGGAATTCATTTTTTAGCCTTTGGCCCCCTGGGGGGTTTATCGTGGGGGGGGGGGCATCAACGGCAAGGATTTTCATCTATTTTTATTGGCAGCAGCAGCCGAAAAGGCGTCCCACATAGAGGCTCAACCAGGGGTCCGATGTGCCCTTTTCCTGGAGAGATGCTACTTCTTGCTGAAAAGGATGGGGAGACAGAGAAAGAAAAAGAGAAAGAAAAAAAAGTTTTCGTAGTGGGGACCGTTTTTTAAGGGGGGTTTTTCATTTAAAAATGGCCTTTAGAAAAAGGGCAGTGAAAACAAGCAACTTTGCAATTGGTTATAGCAAAGCTGTTTGTTCTCACAGTATTCCTTATCTTCTGTTTCTGTAAACAAAAATTCTCCAGTGCTGGTCGGAAAGTTTGGTTTATCCTCCTTGCATTTATTTTGTAATAATTTAATTCTGTTCTCCCCCGGACGGCTGTATTCCGGAGTTTGCATTTCCCGCCTCTCATCAGAATGAGGGCCGTGAACAATTTCACTCTCTACGTTAGCTGCCTCCTCATTCACCTGCAGCTCGTTTAATCAGAAAAAGGGAAATTTTGGGGCCGGGGGCCTTAAAAGCTCCTGCGTGTAAGGGACCAAATTTTTTTTATCTATAAGCAAGTGCTCCTCATTGACACTGCAGCGTCTCTTAATCAGGGAAAAAACATTATTTTGCCACAGTTCCCTTTAAGCCCCCGCATGTTGGTGCCTTTTGTAAACATGAAGGAGCGGATCTTTCTGGTTAATATAGCAACGTCCCCTGTGAGAGGAAAAAACTAGTTCATGGAAGATGTTTAGACGAGTGCAGGGATGTAAACAGTCTTAAAAAATAAGACTGCATAGTGAGAGGACGTGACATGTGGAGGGGGGGACACAATGGACAGCATGAACATGAAGGGGGGATGAGTCTCCCCTTTTTATTAAAAAAATGCCCAGAGGGTGGGAAGAAAAAACCCCTGAATTTCAGGAAAAGAAGGGTCAAGCTTCCCCAAAGAACACCCAATGATGAAGCAAAAACACCCCCTTTAACACCCTGTCGCTGCAAACAAAACAGGCCTTAATAAGAGTTTTTGGAAACCCCAAAGTGGTTTTTTTCGACAGCAAAATGCAGGGGATACACCCGTAAAATTCCCCGATACCATTTACCTAGGGGGCCCAGTACTGTCAAATTCGCTTGCAGAGGGAAAATTTGTGGGCAGATAGAACGTGCCCCAGAGGCCCGGGTTTGGGAAGCCCTGGCCTTGGAGCTGAACGGATTGCCCACGCCACTGAACGGAGTGCTCTGGGCCTCATTCATTCATTAATGGAGACTGAGATCGCACCAGGTTGCACATCTAAAAATGTCACCCGGACCATGATCATTCCGGTCTGGACAATAAGCAATCACTCCAGAGGAAGCATAAGACTTTTTTAGGGGGGGGGGGGAAGGGTGCCCGGGAATGACCACCCAGTTTGATTTTAATGGTTGTTGTGAGCAGCCTTTGATGTTATTGTACTCCATAATTGCATGAACAGACAGATAGAAAACAAGACTGTTAATGTTAAGTTTAAAATGGTGGTTTTATTATAAAATGGAAAAAAAGGGGAAAAAGGATCCCCAGCCATATGACATTTGGGAAAATGAATAATCTGTGATATATTTTTATAATGGAATAAAATTTTAACGTTACATTGTTTATCTTGATTTGTCAGTCCGTATGGGGGATTC
>JAODAL010045239.1:0-32122 GCA_025379985.1 Phyllomedusa bahiana | reverse complement strand
TTAATTTTGCAAAATTTTAGAATAAAAAGGGCCCAAGGGGCCTGCAAAATTTTGGTTACAAAGGAAAAGCACCAAAATTTAAGGGTTTACAAATACTTAAAAACCCCACATTATAAAGGGTCAAAGCTTCATCGGGCTTTCTTAAAAAAGTTTCATCAAAAGGGGCCATCAATGGTAAAGGGGAAAGCGAAATAAGGGGTTATTCCTGAGACAAACCCCCGGCACGGGGGGCCCCCATATACAGGCCCCAAGGCTCCACCGGGAAATCTTTCAAAACATCTATCAAAACTTTCAGTGGGAGAAGGGGCCAGCGAGATAGAGAGTTTAAACCTTGGGATCCAACTGTGGCGGGAAAGGCGTCCCCTTTGCCCCCCCGGTACGTATTCTAACTTCGCAAAAATTTTCCCCAACTTTATCTTCCCGGGAAAACAAATCCCGGGTTAACCAATTTTTACGAAAACTGACAGACCAGTATTTTTTTCCAGTATAACCCTTTCTCCCCTTCGAATGGCCATTTCCCTTTAAAGGGTTAACCTGGAACGGGAAAAAATCCATGACTTGTTTGCGGAAACACCGGGGGTTCCCATATTTCCCTCAAAACCCCCCGGGGGGTAGTAATTTTTCCCTCAGCCAGACAAATTTTGGTTTAACTAAATAAAACCCCTCCACAAAAACCCGGGGCCCCTGATAACAAACCCTCGGGTTTTCAATATAGGTTTCTAAAAAATTTACCAAGCCTAGGAAAGGGTTAAAACTTAAGACCCATTATTTTTAAAAGGGAAAAATGACAATATGGATTCCGGAGGGTTTAAAAAAAAAATTTCTATTAGCCCCAGGGGGGGAGCGGGAATTTTCGGGAACACTTTTTGGAGGAGGGGGATTCTGGGAAATTTTTAGGTCCAAATTTTACAGAGTAAAGGGAAACACGGAAGAATTTAAAAAAACGTAAAGACAGAGTCCTTTTTGTGCTGCAGCCTTTGACACAAACAGTTGGGAAAAACACCCAGCAACCCACAGCTCAGGATTGACGGGGGAAAAGATTTAAACCCCTCGGGTTTTATCTGGAGCTTTTTTACCCCCCCCTGTAAGCATTTTTAAACTGTTGTGAATCCCAAAGACCCTTTTTGGCATTGTTTTTAATATTGATTTTTGCTGAAGTTACTGTATGGAAAAGGGATTTTAAAAAAAACCCTTTTTAAAACCCCCTACGGGGAAAAATGTTCCCTTTGATGTGTCTTTTGAAAAAGGTTTTAATAAAAAGGGGGCCCAACTCACTAAAAAACCCCCCCCCATTTCCCCCAAAAAAATTCCTAAAAAAAACCCCTTCAAAACCCCCAAACGCTGAAAAACCCTATCATTTTTGGCGTGGGGGAAAACCATTTTGGTGGCCCGAACGGGATTTTGAGGGAATTGAAGTAAAAAACGGTTTTTGAACACCCTAAAAGGTGGGGGCCCCCGGGGCAACCTGAGGGGGGATTTCCCCAGGGGGCGGGACCAGATTTGGGGGGGAACAAAAATTTTTCGACGCGCAGGGGAAAAAGGTTCACAGCGTTTTTCCCCCAGTAAATTCCGCCCCAAACTTTACCTGAAAGGGGCAAACCCAAAGCATTTAGGGAATAGCTTACTCCCCGCAAAGCCCATTAATTAACCCGCAGCCCCGGGGAAACTGTCAACACAAGGAGCAGAGTCCCCCGAGCAAGTTAACCCCGCCCTTAAAAAGGGCCAGGCGCAAAAAAGAAAATCCACCCCAAATTCAGCCGGGATGGGGGGACACAAAATAGACAGGAGCCCTCTGCTGCAGTTGCCCTATGCAAAAATAAACAGTCCCCAAGTTTTTATGAAACTACCAGGGGAAACCATCTTGTTCATGCTATAATGGGCCGACATTTTTTTGGACAGCCCTAAATGGGATTACGGGGAAGTTTAAAGGGATATTTAGAAGGGGAAACGTTTATGTTGTAAAAATTCTTCAGAGACTAATTTCAGTTTATTGACAGTTTGGGGCGGGGGGGAACCAGAAACAGGGGAGGCAACAGAAAGTGACATGCCCTTTCCCAACGACAAACTAAAGGGGAGTTTAAAAGCCAATTTAAATTAACTTTACAAAAGACTTTGCGGGGAAATCTGCAAAGACAGTTTGAGAAAGTGGCCCAGTCCGAAAAAATTTCCAAGCTGCCCAAACCAGACAAAAAGAAATCAGCCCCAGCCCAAGAAAAACCCACCCCCAAAGAATTCAAAAAAATGGCCAAATTGGTTAAACCGAAAAAACAGAAAGAGAACTTTCTTACACTAACCGTTTCCCCCAGATAGACTTGGGGATACAAAAGGGGGATCATGAGAGAGAATTTTTGGGGCCCGTATGAAACCCCATTAGTCCAGGGGGGAAACTCAGGAAAATTTAGGATGAAGCCCAAACCCTCCCCTTTGCTCCCATTTAAAGAACAATTTTTAAAAGGGCATTACAAGGAAAAAAAGCCCCTTGTTTTGAAATCACAAATTTTGTTTAACATCTTTTCAAGACCGAAAAAGACCCCCCCTCAAGATTTTCTTTTTCAGAGCCTTTGCCCCAAAAGAAAAACGGGTTTTTTGCATCCAGAAAGAAGAGGTGAGGAGAGGTTTGATGTGGGGTATTCAAAGAATTTCCGGGGTTCAATAGGGCCCGGGTTTAAACTTAGGGGAAAAACATCAAGTTCCGCTAAAAACAGTCCCTTGGGGGCCCCTTTTTATCTCGATGAAGTTTTGGGAATTGAGAAGATGAATGGGGCCCCAGTTTGCCCTTGAGCAAGAAAAGAGAAAAAAAAAGCTAAAAAAGGGGGCTTAACGGGAAAAGACTGCGAAGAGAGTAACCAAAATTGACCCCAAAGGGCGGAAAGCCAAAAGGGAAACGGGGGGGAAGAACCTTCCCCAAAGCCACCTCTAATCACCCAAAAGGGTTTCCGTTTAAGAAAAAAACAGTGGACACCTTTGGGATGAAAGAAAGGTGAGTGAAATTCGGGGTTCGGAACTAGCAAAATTGAAGCGGGTTTTATACAGACGGGCCCAAGCAAAACCGAAAGGCCCGGGGAAATTTTTCCGGAAAAAGAAGACCCCCCTGATGTGAGGCCTCCCAAACTCCAATAAAGATATTTTTCTGTTTTTCCACTGTTTTTTAAATGGGGTTTCAAGAGGGACTTTAAAGGCAAAAGGTGAAAGGGGGCCAAGTTTTTTCAACAGTAAAAGACAGGGGTTGTGGGGGGGGGGCACCGGGTAACCTCAACAAAAAGGGCAGCCCCAAAACCAAAAAAAACCTCTAAAACCTAATATTTTTCCAGGATGAAAAACCAGTTGCCCATTACTCCCCACGGGTTTGGGGCCCCTTTTTCCCCAAAAAAATTTAAACAATGGGGCAGCATAAACCTGCCCATCAAGTTTCAGTGTGGGCAGTTACTGTTTATACTCAAAAACCCAAAAAATTACAGTAAAACCGGGGAACGGACTCATAACCTTTATTGGAAAAGGGGCCTAAAAACAAGGGAAAAATTAAATGGCTACTTGTTAAAGCTCTTGGGAACAAGGGGGCCCGGGCCCAAGATTTTTAAAAGAAAAATGGAAAAGGGAAAACATCAACCCATCCCAGGGACCCGGCCAGGGGGAACACTTATGGGCCCTGGAGAATTTTTTTTGGACGAGGGGTGAACCAACGGATACCCTTTATAGGTTTGGGTTAAAGGGATTTTTTCCAGCTCACTGCTAAGAACAGCAACACCTTTTGAGTTAAAAAGTGCCTTTCCCCTAGTCACAAGAAAAAGGGTGTGGGGGAAGAACCAATAACCCGGTTTACAATGTGATTTGGGAATTGACCCACAGAACGGCTTCCCCAAACCACTTTTTGGGTAGATTCTGTAGCAAAAACCTTTCCCCAACGCGAAAAAAGAACCAAAAAATTTTGGGGGAAAATAATGAAAAACAAACCAGCTAAAAAGGCTTTCAGAGAAGTCAAATTTAGGTCTGCGCCCCAATTACTTTTCCCAGCTAACACCCCCCAAAGGAGTGAAGTGTGGTGTGGGGGGGGGCCCCACGAAAAAAGGGTCAAGAAAATGTGTTTGTCCCAAAAAGTTTCCAAACAAAGTTTCCCCGAAGGGCATAAATTACGGGTTGAGCGTGGGACTATTCCTTACAGTGGGTTTGCAAAAGTGCCGGTGTTGTTATGAACTCCTAAAAGCATGAAGTGGGGTTTGGACCCTTAAAATTGTATTGGGACACCTTAAAGGGCTAAAAAAAACAGTGTCCCCAAACCAATGAAAGGCCAGTTCCGATTTTTTTTCGGGGTGGGAAAAAACCCCCAAACCCCCATTGTTAACAGTTGGGGGCCCTAAAGCAGGGAATTTTCCCCCCCTCCAGGGGAACAGGGGAAACCCCCCAGTGTCTTTTGGGCATCTGGGGCCCAGAAAAAACAAAAGATAGTGAGAAAAAAGTTAAGAGAGGATTGTAAGCTTTTCCCCAAGGGATGTTTCCCTTGATGTAGGTTGAAACCCCTCCCCTCCAACTGAAAAAAAACCCTTTAAAGGCCACTATCCAGAAAACAAAGAGCTACGGTCCGTCCCCTTCCCCCACTCCCCACAGGAAGAAAAGGGGAGTCCTTCAAGACCTAAAAAAAAGGGGGTTGGGAAATTCAAAAATTTCCAAAGGGGTAATTTTTTTTTAAATCCCCAATTGTCTGTGTCAAAAGGAAATGAAACACTGAGACTTGCTGGGGAAAAACAGAGAGCTGAATCAGAGGTCGCCCCGGGACCGTCTTTCCAAAACCCAAAAGTTCCAAGAATGTTTTGACATTTTTGTCAGGAATTCCATTTTCCAGTCCTGGCCCAAACCCGGGCCCTTTACCCCCAAAGGTTTTTGAAAGAAAAACCCAAAGCAGGCCTTTAAACCCATTTCTTTTCCCCCTGGGGTTTGTTTGATTGGATCCACTTTCCCCTTTGGACCCCAGTTCTGTCCTGCGTAATTCCAATGGGGCATGGAGTTCTGCATAAGGGCCTGAGAAAAGAAAAATTTGTAACCAAAAAACCTAGATGACAATTTTAAACACGAAAGACTTTTTCAAAAAACCATAGAGAATGTGAAAACTGCTTGCCGGCGATACCAGCAACAGGGGGTAAACCCTAACCCCAAAAAGGAAGGGTGTGAACTTTTTTCAAAAGAAAAGTCAGGTTCCGGGAAAAAACCTTGTCTGAGATGGATTTTTAAAAGATGGAAAACCCGCTGAAATTTCCCCGTGATGGCATTGAAGAACAAACCTCCATCCCCTTTTGGGGAATTTAGAAAGGTCCTAGGCTTCCTATCCTATTTCCCCGGGTTTCAATTTCCCAAAATTCTCCAAGAAAGGGGCTTCCCCTTTTATGCTTTTCCTTAGTAGGGAAACCCCAAGTCAATTTACACCAAAAAAAGAAGTTTAACAAAAAGGGGAAAAACCTAAAAACCCCAAAGGGAAGAATCACCTTCTGCCCAACAACCTTCAAATTGGGCCCCCTAAACCCAAAAAGTGCTGGAAGAGTTGGGCTGCTGTCTATTCAAAAACCCCCAGTTTATGGGGTACCCGGGGGTTCAAAGTTCCATTTGTACTTCATTGTGATGTTTACAAGGGGAATTGGAGCATCCCTTTTTACCAAATTCAAAATGGAAGCTTTGAAATTTTTTGGCTATGGGTTTCCCGAACTTTGATAGCACTGAGAAGGAAAATACCTTCTGCATTCTGGGGGAAAAATAGAGTTCCTAGCCCCTGAAATGGGCTAACGTAAAGATTCCCCGAGATTACTTGTTTTTACAGTCCCGAGTTTTGGTTTCAAAACCAAAAAACCCACTAAAACCCAAATTCCCCACTACTAAAAAATCAATGAACTGGGCAGAGTGGGTTGGGGAGAAAATAAACAGACTTTTAAATTCAGCATCAAAACGTCCAGGAAAAGCTTTAAACCGATGCAGATGTTAAATTTTCTAGAATTTCCCCTTAGAACCCGAAGAAATTTTATGGCCCAAAAGTGCTCTGAAGGAAATTTGTTTGGGAAAAACTAAAGATGATTTCCCCAGGAAACAAAATACAAGTCCGGGGAGAAAAAATACCCACCCCAAAGTGGGCCCCTTAACAGTGGAAAAGACAACCCAAAAGGGTGTGGGAAAAGCTTCATAACCTTTTCCCAAACCCTCAACTTCCAAAAGAAAACTATCAGAAAAAATCAGAAAGAAGACAAAGTCATTGGAAGAGTTTCTCCCGTACATCAACCAAAATTTTTCTAACTAAAAAAAGGGGAGGGGAAAAAGAGTCCCAACTTTCAAGCCCTTTGTTGAGAGAATGGCCTAAAAAAACAAATCAGTTCAGAAAAATTTCCCCTTGCCCAAAAGAGGTCCCAAAACCCGCAAAAGGGGGTGGTATTGCCAAAAGTTTAAACCCTCCCGGGTGGTGTTAAAAAAACTTTTCCCAAGAGATGGGGCACCCAAAGGGGTTTTAGAGAACCCTTTAACCTTGCCCGGGGAAATTTCTTCTTTGGGCCCTACATGCAGAAAGATATTTAACCCTTATGTTACCAAGGGAAAGTGGGTGTTTTTAAAAAAAAAGCTTTCCCAAAAAAACCGAAAAAAGCACCAAGGGTAAAATTTTCAACCCCTAAACCCCTTCGAGAAGGTTTCCCTAGACCTTTTTTAAAACCTTGGAAAAAAATGTAAAAGGGGTTTTGAAAAACATCTTAGTGGTTATGGGGCCATTTCATAGATTTTTCTCAAGCCTACGCCACTACCAAAAAAATCTGGGAAAAAGGCAGCAGAAAAAATATTTAAAGACCTTTTTATTAAATTTTTGGGTTTTTCCCCCAAAGGGTGCATCATGGGCCCAAAGGAAAAAAAGTTGAAAAAACAAATCTTTTTCCCGTTGGGGAAAATATTGCAGGGAAATTTAAGATCTCTACAAAAACCCTTTCCATCCACAAGGTAATGGAATGTGGGAAAGTTTTTAATCTACTTACTTTGATGCTAAAAATCTAACCTTTGAAAAGAAAAGTTATTTGGAAAAACTCCTTTAAAAAAATTGGTCCAAGCCCACAAAACTGCACAAAGAGGGAAAGCAACAAGGGGTTTCTTTTCCCCCTTTTTACCCGGTTTTTTCCCGGGAGATCTCCCATTTCCCCTTTTAAAATTTTGTTCGATACCCAGGGGTCAGAGACCCCACAAAGCCTTTCTCAGAAAATTTTTTCGTGCATGGAAAGGGAAGCATGGCAAAAGGGGGATATAAAAAATTTTTCTTAAAAGTTGTTACGAAGGACAGGTAAAAGAAAGACAAATTTTGACAGGAATTGGGCCCTGGAAAGAAAATTAAACAATTTAGGTACCGGTGTTTTTGTCAGAAACTTTCAAAAAAAAGGGGGAAAACCCCCGGGAAAATTTGTTTTAATGGGAAGGGCAAGGTCTATGTCGTGTCAAAAGGGAAGAGTAAAAGACCGCCCATTTTTTGGGGGATTAAACCCTGAAAAAAAGGAAGGGGAACAAAACAAGACTCTTGCATCGGAACCCCTTTTACCTTGTTACTACCCACCACCCGAGAACCCTTTCCCCGAAGCCCCAAAAACCAAACAAGACCTCAAAGAGACAGCAATCCCAAAGTATTTCCTCTTGTAGAAAATGACTCAAAAAGCTCAAAATTTGGGGAAAAACACACCTAAAAGCCAAAGTAAGCCAGTAGAAAATAGGCCTTAAAACTGAAGCTGTATAATTTGTGCCACAGGAGTTACTGATGAATAGGAAAAAACAAAAGTAAAACCCGAAAAAACCCCGACCCAAACCCGGGTTTAAGATCCCGAAATAGTAACCAAGGGTTTTTGATTTAGAGAAATGTTGATTCAATTACAGCTGAACCGGAGGGTGAACCAGCAGTGATCCTGAACTGGGAAAACACCCGAGATGATGAACTAGAAAAAATCAGAAGAATTGTCAAGCAAAAAAGGTTTTCCCCCAAAAAGAAAGAAGAAGACCCATGATTTCTGGATTTATGACCTTTTTGGGGGGAACCAAGTTGGGGGGGGTTTCCCCCAACTTTTTCGGGTTAAAAAAGGGTTTTTTTCCTGCAGATCAGGGAAGAAAAGCCCGAGAAATACTTTTTCCCAAACCGTTCTTTGGGAAAAACCAAAAATGGTTTAAAAGAATGTTCAATTTGGGGTTAAAAGGAAAAAAAATTTTTAGTAGTTTAAATAGGATGGCGATTCCTTTACTATCGTCATGGGGCATAGTCGGGTATCGGCCAAACATCAATACGATATCCGGAAGCGATAATAGATTTCGCCGATCACCATTAAAGTCAAGGGAGAGGGAAAAACACCCATTTTTACAAAAACCCAAAGGGATGGAGAAGCTGGAATTAACATCCACAACAGCAAACTGTATACGTGCTACATCTTAGGCAAGACAATTAGGTTATAAAAGCCACAGAAAAAAAATCACAGACCATTCACTATCCCTGTCTTGCACCACAGCATGACCCTTAAACCTGCATGACCCACAAATTAAAAAGTGCCAGAAGGCAGTATGATTTGAACCATCATTTTACTTGAACTGGACATTGAATATCCCTGTCCTGGAACGCAGCATGAGCCCCAAACCTGCATGACCCCAGATTAAAAAGTGCCGGAAAAAGGAGTCTTTCAACCACCATTTTAGTTGAACTGGACATTAACTATAACTGTCCTGTACCGCAGTATGACCATTAAACCTGTCTGACCCACAGATTAAAAAGTGCAAGAAAAAGGAGTCTTTGAACCACCATTTTAGTTGAACTGGACATTGACTATACCTGTCCTGGACCGCAGTATGACCATTAAACCTGTCTGACCCCCAAATTAAAAAGTGCAGGGAAAAGGAGTCTTTGAACCACCATTTTAGTTGAACTGGACATTAACTATATCTGTCCTGTACCACAGAATGACCATTAAACCTGTCTGACCCACAGATTAAAAAGTGCCGGAAATAGGAGTCTTTCAACCACCATTTTAGTTTCACTGGACATTGACTATACCTGTCCTGGGCCTCAGCATGAGCCCCAAACCTGCATGACCCCCACATATAAAAAGTGCCGGAAAAAGGAGTCTTTCAACCACCATTTTAGTTTCACTGGACATAGACTATCCCTGTCCTGGGCCACAGCATGACCCCTAAACCTGTTTGACCCACAGATCACAAAGTGGCACTATGCTATTTTGTACAGTGACTCTCATTTATTATATTTTTTGGTAACTGACATTTGTTTACAGAATTTATTTAGGGAAGTTTTATTTATAGTTTTACATTATTACCATTTTGCTTTTTTTTCAAGTGTGATAACATACAACATACACCCCTCCCTGCAGTTTTTAAAGGTATTTTTTTTACACGTGTAGATGTGTTAATTCGTCCGCACACCCCATAAGGAGTGTTGAGCGATTACGTTGGCCATCGACGTCGGTCGATGGTCGATAGCTGACCATCATCGACAAGATATTCGATGGTCGATGATAGATTATGATCGATGACCATTAAAGTCTATGGGAGAGCAACAACACCTTCATTCTTACACCCAAACAGGGCTGGAGAAGCTGGAATTAACTTCCACAACAGTCAAATGGATACGTGCTACATCTTAGGCAACACACTTAGGTTATAAAAGCCACAGAAAAAAAATCACAGACCATTCATTATCCCTGTCTTGTACCACAGCATGAGCCTTAAACCTGCATGACCCAGCCACAAATTAAAAAGTGCCAGAAGGTAGTATGATTTGAACCATCATTTTACTTGAACTGGACATTGAATATCCCTGTCCTGGAACGCGATGACCCCCAAACCTGCATGACCCAGATTTAAAAAAGTCCCGGAAAAGGAGTCTTTCAACCACCATTTTAGTTTCACTGGACATTGACTATACCTGTCCTGGGCCAAAGCATGAGCCCAAAATCTGCATGACCGCAGATTAAAAAGTGAGGGAAAAAGGAGTCTTTCAACCACCATTTTAGATGAACTGGACATTGACTATACCTGTTCTGTACCACAGCATGAGCCCCAAACCTGCATGACCCAGACAGTTAAAAAGTGCCGGACAAAGGAGTCTTTCAACCACCTTTTTTTAGTTTCACTGGACATAGACTACCCCTGTCCTGAGCCACAGCATGAGCCCCAAACCTGCATGACCCCAGATTAAAAAGTGCCGGAAAAAAGGGTAGTCTTTCAACCCCCAAATGTTTAGTTTCACTGGACAATAGACTATCCCTGTCCCTGGGCCACAGCATGACCCCTAAACCTGTTTGACCCACAGATCACAAAGTGGCACTATGCTATTTTGTACAGTGATTTCTATTTATTATATTTTTTGGTAACTGACATTTGTTTACAGAATTTATTTAGGGAATTTTTATTTATAGTTTTACATTATTACCATTTTGCAGTTTTTAAAGGTATTTTTTTACACGTGTAGATGTGTTAATTCGTCCGCACACCCCATAAGTAGTGTTGAGCGATTACGTTGGCCATCGACATCGGTCGATGGTCAATAGTCGACCATCATCGACAAGATATTCGATGGTCGATGATAGATTGTGATCGATGACCATTAAAGTCTATGGGAGAGCAACAACACCTTCATGCTTACACCCAAAAAGGGCTGGAGAAGCTGGAATTAAAATCCACAACAGTCAAATGGATACGTGCTACATCTTAGGCAACACACTTAGGTTATAAAAGCCGGAGAAAAAAAATCACAGACCATTCATTATCCCTGTCTTGTACCACAGCATGAGCTTAAACCTGCATGACCCAGCCACAAATTAAAAAGTGCCAGAAGGCAGTATGATTTGAACCATCATTTTACTTGAACTGGATATTGAAAAACCCCTGTCCTGGAACACAGCATGAGCCCCAAACCTGCATAACCCCCAGATTTAAAATGTGCCGGAAAAGTAAAGTCTTTCAACCACCATTTTAGTTTCACTGGACATTGACTATACCTGTCCTGGGCCAAAGCATGAGCCCCAAACCTGCATGACCCCAGATTAAAAAGTTCCAGGAAAAGGAGTATTTAAACCACCATTTGTTACTGGACATTGACTATCTGTCTCGCACAGCATGAGCCCCAAACTGCATGACCCCAGATTAAAAGTGCGGGAAAAAGGAGTCTTTCAACCCCATTTTAGTTTCACTGGACATATACTGTCCCTGTCCTGGGTAGCGCTTGCCCCTCCGTATGAGTGCGGACCAATTGAGCTTCACTTGGAAATACTGGTGGTTAACGCTCTGTTCCACCCGGGGCCCCTTTTTTTTGGGCATTCTTTTTCTCATTTTACTCAAGTGCTGGAGGAAATTGTCTCTGTATTTTTTTCTCTGCCGTGCTCCATACTCCATGTCCTCTGAATAACTACATTGGTCAAGTTTTCCTGTATCTCCCTTGTACAATTCAGAGGAATTTTTTTACAGCTATTTTGTACATCAAGTTTTTTGTAGTTTAATTCTAGAAAACACATTTTTTTAAAAAAGGATGGGAAACCCACCATGTCTTTGTTTCTCTTTTTAATTTGTATTAAATGGGTTGTCTCAATACAGGGATTGATAAACTATGTTAAAGATCTTGCAAAACCAAGTCAAATTTTTCAATATTTTGTCCATTAACAGTGTCCCACCTATTCTGTTTTCTGACAGCACCATCACCCTTGAGCCACTCTTGACAATTGTGAAGAACAAATGTTGTTAGAAACGACATTTTTTTGTTATAATAGGACCGGTAGTATAGCTGCATGTCACAGCCAATTGCCACCAAAAAATTCAAAACATGACCCATGAGCCACGTTAGACAATTGTGAAGAACAAATGTCCCGTTAGAAAACAACATTTTTTTTATAATAGGACCTATAGTATAGCTGCATGTCACAGCAAAATGCCCCCCAAAAATTCAAAGCATGACCCTTGAGCCACTTTGGACAATTGCGAAGAACAAATGTCTGTTAGAAACAACATTTTTTTATAATAGGACCTGTAGTATAGCTGCATGTCACAGCAAAATGCCTCCAAAAATTCAAAGCATGACCCTTGAGCCACTTTGGGCAATTGTGAAGAACAAATGTCTGTTAGAAACAACATTTTTTTTATAATAGGACCTTGCCTGCTACTGCTGCTGCCGCTACGGCTACTTGGCACTCTACTGCTGTCACGTCGCTGATGTTGTTCCACAGTGACATTTGGGGAACGTGAAGCAGATGCAACAGATATCCCCAGTTGGTCAATCAGCAAGGTCTCCTTTCCTGCATTTTACTCTCTATTTGGGTGGGTGGAAGGAAAGTGCTGAGTTTTGTTTTGTACCGGGGATCCAGGAGGGTGGGCGCCCCAGTAACGGGTGTTCATTTGATGGCCTTAATGCGAGGATCATGTTGGAGGGAAAAAGGAGCATTTCCCAAACACTCATGTGAGAGATGGAGCCTTGATTTCCCCCAAACCTCTGGGTCGAGGGGCACTAGCAAACTGATCTTCCTCATCTTCCTCCTCCGCCTCAAATTCGCGCCAACCTCTTTCCAAAGCAGGGATGTCGGTAACGTCGGTGTTTAGGAATACCTCCTCCTCCCCCTTCCCGCACGCTTCAACACAGCCTTGAATTGCCTGAGATGATGCACACTGAGAGCTGATGCGCCACCTTGCACTAGCCCTGGGACCCCGAACCACTGCCTAATGAAGACCGATGAAATTGTGAAACTGTCGGGCCTTGTGGATTTGACGGAGAGAAAGGCTCCGGGTCCGCATCTGTGTCCGTCTCCTCCTCCGTCGCTGGCGGGACCTGTTGTTTCAAAGTGTCCAACGATCGTTCCAGAACTAAGATCACCACAATTGCTCATGTGACAAGGGCATTGTCCGCACTGACCATTTTGGTGGCTTTTCAAAATGGCAAGGATGGGAAAGAGTCTTTCACCTGCCTCCACTCTCGGTGGTTTAAAACACCCCGAGGTCCGCACCGTGCTTGTCAGGCCATGTGTCACTTCGTATGCGTAATGGATTGCGCTGCTGCCACAATCGTGGAGCATGTGGAAGGTGGAATTCCAGCGTGTTGCCACGTCAACAATGAGACCGTTGATGGGGAGGCCGAGCTGACGCTGCAAGGCGGGACGAAGCAGGGTGCGAACGGGGGGAAGTGCGAACTTAGACTTCGACCCTTTCCCTCAGAAAGGGCAGTCCAGACCCAGGTAGCTCTTTAGAAATTTCTGGACGAAAAGGTTCATGACATGTCCCAGGCAAGGGATGTGCTCCAGCTACCGATTTTAAAGGGCGGCCAGCAGATTTCGCCCGTTATCACACACCACCTTGCCTGGCACAAGGTTCTTGGCACCCAGCCAGCGCTCGGTCTCGTTGCGGAGAGCGTCCACAGCTCCTGACCTGTGTGTGGACGGTCTCCAAAACAGATTAATTTCAACATGGCCTGGTTTCTCTGGGCACGTGATGCCATCAGAGGACCTTGGGGGAAAGAACCCTGCACCATCCCTGCGGTTTTGAAGAGCGTGCGCCGAGCCTGAGAGCCACCGTCACCCCAAGAGACATCCATCCAGCTCACCCAGTGAGCTGTCACAGAGATATAATGGCCTTGGCAATGCTTACTAGTCCATGTGTCGGTGGTCAGATGGTTTTTTCGGCCACAGATGCAGACAACGCGCTTGAAATTTTAGATGACACGTGGCTGGCCAGAGCAGGGACGGCATGCTCGGCATCTGGTATTGGGGGCAGGCAAGGGCCATGACGTGGCGGAACCCATCTGTGTCCACCAGACGGAAAGGCACTTTTCCCAAAGGGCCCAAAAAGCCTGGGCAATCCCGACATTCAGGCTTTTGGCTTTGGGGGGTTTTGGGTTTAAAGGGGTTTCTTCTGCTCCCAAATCTGGAAGACAGAAGGCTGGCTGCTAGACTGGCCGCTGTACGGCGTGCAGGTCATCAAACTGGCGGAAGGAGAAGGGGTAGGATGGGTCTCTGGTGGTGCTGGTGGGTCCCTCGGGCGACGGTGGAGGCTGAAGCGGAGGCTGATCCCTGATCATGACTCTGAGAGACATGGGCAGCTGAGGAACGCTTGGTGGTGGCAGAGGAGGAGTAAGAGGCGGAGACAGAGGGTGTGACAGTGGTTGGAGGCCAGGCGTCTGTCTGGCCTTTTTTGGCCAAGTGTTGCTCCATTTAAAACTATGCATTCGCTGCATGTGACTAGACATGTTGGTGGTGGTTAACCACCTAAGGTTCTTGCCTCTACTTATGCGTTTACGGCAAAGACGGCATATGACATCGCTGGGTGAATCAGAGGCTTGGTCAAAGAAGGCCAGGCTTGAGAGGTCCTGGACCTTTTTGACGGCGAAAAGCGAGGAGCGGGGTTTGCGCTGACCGTGGCTGGCGGGAATCATATCAGCGGACTTCTGCGACCGCCCTCCCCCTTTTTGAGGCGGAAACCCGTACTGACACTACCCCATCTCTTCCTCCTCGCCCAGTGATGAAGCGCTCGCAAGCAAATTCTGCTGAAAAGACCCGTTGGATCCACAATGTCGTCGCCCATCATCATCAACCACAGGTGACTTGGTGTCCTGACATTCTGCATCCAGGAGTGAGGGCTACAAGCAGAGGGACTGCAAGGCTTTGCCGACGCCCGTGATTTTTGCCGATTGAGCGGCTTCCTTGCCCTCGTCTGAGGTCTTCAGTAACTGGGCGTCAGAGCAGTGAAAATCATCCATTTTGGCCTCTTGATCTTTTAACTGCCTTCTGACCCCAACCGCATTTTGTCATCAAAGAGGTCTTCAGAAAATGGATTATCCACAGTGGTGGGTTTCACGAGTTGACATTTGGGCTGCTTCATGTTGGACGGGTGCTGATGATGCTGATGAGACATTTGTGGCCGTGACCGGGAGGACGAGGAGGAAAGACTGCTGGTTTCTGGTTGCATTAACCATGAAGGACAGATTGGCGACACTGTTCGTTACTGAGATTCACAGGGCCCTGACCAGCGATGGGCAGGCCCGACGGTCCCGCAACTGACGATCTGCTGGCATGCGTGTTGTCGCCAGCACTGGAAGGAGCACCTTCTCTCGTACCTTACCTCCTACCCCCCTCTTTGCTCGCTTACCACCTGAATTTCGCTCCATGTTCAGAAATTTTAAAAATTTGAGAAGGATGAAGAGTTTTGGAAAGTCTCTTATTAAAAGAAGGTAAATAACATCTATTCTCAAATCCCAAAAATCAAAACAAAATTGATTGATTCAAATTTAACTGCAAAGTAGATCTATCAACAAAGCTGGCCCGCGCCCAAAGGGGAAAAAAAACGTTTTCTGTAAAGTATTCGGATAATAAAGGTATTTTTGGCACCTTTCAATTCACTGTGGTGACTACAAAATTGCTGTATTCACATTTAAGTGCAAGGTGCCTCAATGAACAAAGCTGTAGTGCGCCAAAGTGAAAAAAAAAGTTCCTGAAATGTAGTCGGATAGTAAGAGGGATTTTTTGGCACGTGTCAATTCACTGTGGTGACTACAAAATTGCTGTATTCACTTTAAGTGCAAGGTGCCTCAATGAACAAAGTGTAGTGCGCCAAAGTGAAAAAAAAAGTATCTGTAATGTATTGGATAATAAAAGGTATTTTTTTGGCACCTATCAATTCACCTGTGGTGACTACAAAATTGCTGTATTCAAATTTAACTGCAAAGTAGTTCTATAACAAAGTGGCCTGCGCCAAAGTGAAAAAACCGTATTGAAATGTATTCGGATAATAAAAGGTATTTTTGGCACCTTTCAATTCACCTGTGGTGATACAAAATTGCTGTATTCACATTTAAGTGCAAGGTGCCTCAAATGAACAAAATGTAGTGCGCCAAAAATGAAAAAAAAAGTATCCTGTAATATATTCGGATAATAAAGGTATTTTTTTGGCACCTATCAATTCACCTGTGGTAACTACACAATTGCTGGATTCAAATTTTAATGCAAGGTGGCTTATCAACAAATCTGGGCTGGAACAAAAAGTGCAAAAAAAACACGTATCTGTAATGTATTCGGGAAATAAAAGGTATTTTTTGGCACCTATCAATTACCCGTGGTGACTACAAAATTGCTGTATTCAAATTTAACTGCAAAGTAGTTCTATCACCAAAGCTGGCCTGCTCCAAAGTGAAAAAAAACACGTATCTGTAATGTATTCGGATAATAAAAGGTATTTTTGGCACCTTTCAATTACATGTGGTGACTACAAAATTGCTGTATTCACATCTAACTGCAAGGTGCCTCAATGAACAAAGCTGTAGTGCGCCAAAGTGAAAAAAAACATATCTGTAATGTATTCGGATAATAAAAGGTATTTTTGGCCCCTTTTAATTACCTTGGTGACTACAAAATTGCTGTATTCACATTTAAGTGCAAGGTGCCTCAATGAACAAAGCTGTATGCGCCAAAAGTGAAAAAAACACGTATCTGTAATGTATTCGGATAAAAAAAAGGTATTTTGGCACTATCAACCTGTGCTGACTACAAAATTGCTGGATTCTAATTTAACTGCAAGGTGGCTTATATCAACAAAGCTGGAATGGGCAAAATTGAAAAAGAACACCTATCTGAAATGTATACTGATAATAAAAGTGGAGTTTTGCACACCTAACAAAGAGACCTGCAGTTACTAGAAAGATGGTATATCCTAATAAAAGTTCAGGCTGCCCAATATCCAGGAAATATTTCAATAGAAAATGTTAATATTATAAAGCTATTGCAGTGCAATGTTACACTAAGTCTTGGTGAACTTTATCCACTATTCTTTTAGGCTTGTCTGTGTTCGCCCGCGGGCCCCTCCCCCCGCTCCCTCCGTGACTTTACAGCGGTGGGATGCTCCTTTAAAATTCTCTACCTAACTACATAAAATCTTCCAATCTCTTTCAAAACTAAGTTGTAAGGATCAAAAGCTAAGAGTAGAGCTTTCTCTGTGAAGAAATAGAAAATTTCGCTGAGCTGTTTGGGACACAGGCAGAGCGCAGTCCTCTGCTATGAGACGCTGACAGACACTGATCATGATCAGGAAGGGCTGTTCTATGTAAAACGAGGTCATGTGATTTTTCCAGCCAATCGCAACCATACACATCCCAGTCATGACGTCGCACACACATCTCACCTTGCTCTATTCTGTAAGCTGATTTGCTGGCCGCCAAAATGACATGAAGCGCCTAAAATGGCGCGATATTAATAGATGATGCACAGATTTTAACCTAAATTATCACATGAGCTAAAAATTTCGATCAACATAAAAACTGTGCCGATTTCAACTTTGTCGATAATAATCGCTCAACACTAGTGGTGACTACAAAATTGCTGTATTCAAATTTAACTGCAAAGTAGATCTATCAACAAAGCTTGACTGACCAAAAGTGAAACAAACACCTGTCTGAAATGTATACGGATATTAAAAGGTATTTTTGGCACCTATCAGTAAACCTGTGGTGACTATAAAGTTGCTGGATTCAAATTTAACTGCAAGGTGGCTCTATCAACACAGCTGGCCTGCGCAAAGTGAAAAAAACAGTATCTGAAAATGTATACGGGATAATAAAAGGTATTTTTGGCACTATCAATTCACCTGTAGTGACTACAAATTGCTTTATTCAAATTTAACTGCAAAGTAGATCTATCAACAAAGCTTGACTGACCAAAAGTGAAAAAAAACACCTGTCTGAAATGTATACAGATAATAAAGGTATTTTTGGCACCTATCAGTACACCTGTGGTGACTACAAAGTTGCTGGATTCAAATTTAACTGCAAGGGGGGCTCTATCAACACAGCTGGCCTGCCCCAAAAGTGAAAAAAACACGTATCTGAATGTATACGGGATAATAAAGGTTTTTTTTTTGGCACTATCAACTGTGGTGACTAAAAAATTTTGCTGTATTCAAATTTAACTGCAAGGTGGCTATATCAACAAAGCTGGACGGGGAAAAAATTGAAAAAAAACACCTATCTGAAATGTATACTGATAATAAAGGGGGAGTTTTGCATCTAACAAATAAAACCTGCAGTTACTAAAAAAGATCTTTATCCAAATAAAAGGCAATGCAATGTCTAAACAAAGTTTTGGCTGTACAATATCCAGTATCCTTTATAGAGTTGTCTGTGTTCGCCCGCGGCCGCCCCCCCCCGCTTCCCCCCGGACTTTACAGCGGTAGATTGCTCCTTTAGAATTCTCTGCCTAACTACCTAAATCTGCAAATCTCTGATCTAATAACTTCTAAGGATCCCCAACTAAAAGTAAAAGCTTCTCTGTGAAAAAATAGAATAATTTCGCTGAGCTGTTTGCTGAGCTGTTTGGACAGAGGCAGAGCGCACGTCCTACTGCTATGAGACGCTGAGACACACTGATCATGAACAGGAAGGGCTGTTCTATATAAAAAGAGGTCATGTGATTTTCCACCCAAATTTCGCAACCATACACATCCCAAAGTCATGACGTCGCAAAACACATCTCACCCTGCTCTATTCTGTAAGTGTTTGCTGGCCGCCAAAATGACAGGAAGCGGCAGCAATGGGGCGATATTAATAGATTATGCACAGATTTTAACCTAAATTATCGCGTGATCTAAAAAATCCGATCAACGTAAATACCGTGCCGATTTCAACTTTGTCGATAATAATCGCTCAACACTACTAGTTAGCATAGGAATTGGCTGGTTGAAGATGGTCGGAAAATATTCCAGCAGAAGATATAAATGTCATTTATTACTTGAAATTGTTTTTGTTGTTTGCTCTTTCTCTTTTCTTCTTTTTCAGGAGAATGTCGAGCAAGTAGCTAAGAGATAGCTTAGGATGTTTAATAATTTACATTGTTCCTTTATTATTGTCAAAATGTTGAGGTTGTCACCTCTCTTTAAGTAGAGGCAGGCCTAGAAAATAGTACTACAGTTGTAGTAATCGGGGAAAATGGAACAGTAAGACATGTCTACTTTTAAAGTGTTGAAGACCGGTCAAACACTTAAGAGATAAAACTTATTTAAGGTAAATGCCTACCCGACTAAACTTAGAAGTCTAGTAGACTCTTTATGGACTGTCCTCAACTATTGTAAGTTGCTGAATGTCAAGGACGACATTAATCCAGAGGGGTAGAATGTGACCCTGGGTAAGCTCTACTGTCACTGTTCTTATCAAGTGTAAATTAGTTACTTCTCCGTGGCCATTAGAGGGCGCCAAAAGTACTAGCACACAGCATGGTTGGTTGTACAGCACAGGACTAGAAACAGTCAAACCTAGTGTTGTGCATGCTGAAAAAGGGGAGGAGACAGAAGTTGCTGGAAAACTGTTGGAGGAGTGGATTCTGGATAGTTTAGGTCCTATGTGACAGAGTGAAGGACACAGAAGAAGTGAGAGACAGTAAAGAGAGAGTCCTGTGTGTGTGCTGCAGCCATTGCACACCAGACAGTTAGGAGAACAGCCAGCAATCACAGCTCAGGAGTGACAGGATATGACTGGTGAACCCTTAGGTATCTGTGAGCTTATTACCCCTCCTGTAAGCAGTTAAACTGTGTGAATGTCAAAAGCCATTTGCATTGCTGTTATCATTGATGTTTGCTTAAGTTACTGTATGGAGAATAGACTTGAATAAAGCCTGATAAACTGCCCTACAGTGGAACCTGTTACCTTTGATGTGTGCTGTGAAGAGGATAATAACAAGGGCCCAACTTACTGCAAACCCCCCCAGTTCCCTCAGAATCCTAAAGAACTCTTCATACCCCTCACTGCAACCCTATTTACAGTGGCGTGTGGATAACAGCATCCTGGTATAGTGGAATAGCCCCTCTGGAGTGGAGAAGGCAGTTTTCTCTTTGGCCTCTTCTGACAGGGGAATCTGCCAATAACCTTTAGTGAGGTCCAGTGTGGTAATGTACATGACGGACCCTAGTCTTTCAATCAATTCATCCATCCGGGGCATCGGATAGGAATCCCACTTAGAAACCTCATTTAGTCGTCAGAAATCATTACAGAACCGCCAAGTCCCATTTGGCTTAGGCACCAGTACAATGGGGCTAGACCACCTGCTTTTGGACTCCTCAATGATGCCAAAGACCAACATGCACCTTACTTCCTCAGAGACCGCTTGTCTCTGAGCTTCTGGAATTCGGTAGGGCTTAACATGAACTTTCACTCCAGGGTCTGTAACTATTTCGTGCTATACTACATCTGTAGTGCCTGGAAGGTTGGTGAAGATGTCCCTATTAGGCTGTAACAACTCCTTGGTCTCCTGTCTTTGATGTTTGGACAGGGCGTCCCCAATGATCACCTTCCCAATGTCTGAGGTTGCTTCTATGTGGGCAGCCGGGGTCACTACTAGGGCCTCTCTATCATGCCACAACTTTATCAGGTTTACGTGGTACAGTTGGAAAGGTTTTCTTTTCCCTGGCTGATGTATTTTATAGTTCACCTCTCCAACCCTCTCTACCACTTCATACGGACCGTGCCACTTAGTCAGGAATTTACTTTCAACTGTGGGAACCAGTACAAGTACACAGTCCCCAGGGTTAAACTGTCTAACCCTAGCTGCCCTATTGTACACCCGGCTCTGTGTCTCCTGCGCCCTTTGCAGGTGCTCCTTTACAATGGGCATTATGCGGCTGATGCGATCTTGCAGCTGGGCCACGTGTTCTATCACACTTTTGTATGGGGTAGCCTCACTTTACCATGTCTCTTTGGCGATGTCCAGCATACCCCTAGGGTGTCTTCCATATAACAATTCAAATGGGGAAAACCCCGTGGATGATTGTGGGACTTCTCTGATGGAGAATAGAAGGTATGGCAGCAGACAATCCCAGTCCCTCCCATCCTTTTCTACCACCTTCGGTTTGAGGATGATACACGGAGGTCCTCAGTTGTTTAATTTGCAATAATTTGCACAGGTCTTTCATTACTCTAGACATAAAAGGTGTCTCCTGGTCAGTTAGGATTTCCTTTGGCAAGCCTGTTCTAGAGAAGCTCTGCAATAACTCTCGGGCAATACATTTCGCGGACGGATTTCTTAGGGGAATGGCCTCAGGGTACCCGGTAGCATAATCAAGCATGACCACAATGTACTGGTTACCCCGGGCAGCCTTAACCAATGGCCCTACTAGATCCATCGCGATTCTCTGGAATGGTACCTCAATAATGGGTAGGGGGACTAAAGGGCTCTTGAAATGGGACATGGGAGTGGTTAATTGGCACGTGGAGCAGGACTTACAGAAATTCACAATCTCTTGGTGACAGCCTGGCCAATAAAACCTTTTTAATACCTGCTCTTGTGTTTTCTCCGCACCCAAGTGCCCCCCTAGCACATGACTGTGAGCCATATCAACTACCATCCTTCTACTGGCACCAAAAGCTGTTCCACTAGTTCACCTCGTACCTTTACCACCTGGTACAGCAAATCATTGTTTACAGCGAAACGCGGAAACCTTTTCTCGGCGTCCGGCTCTTGCGGTACCTCGTTTAGTACCGTTATCTGGTCCCATGCATTTTTTAGGGTGAGTTCTCGCAGCTGAGCAGTTCCGAAGTTCTCACGTGACACCTCTAGGTCAGGTACATTTTGTTCAGAGGCGGATAACTCCTCTTCGTCTCCTGCCAACACAGCTAACGGAAAGTTGTCAGCTACATCAGTGGTCACCCCTACCGCATCATATTGTACATCCTCCGCTAGGGGAACGGGACTGAGGGTTTGGGGACTCACTTCCCTCCTAATGTTACCTTGGGGTTGTGACCAAAATTCCCAGAACAGAGGAAAGTCCCTTCCCAGAATTAGGGGATGTAGCAAGTCTCTTATGACGCCCACCTCATGGCTCAGAGTCCCGCAACCAGACTCAATAGTCACTGTAGCCAGTGGGTAGTGCTTAGTGTCCCCATGAATGCAGACCACTCCCACCCACTTCTGCGGGGTTTCCAGGTCATGAGGAATGGCAGCTCGTAGGAGGGTGACTAAGCTGCCAGAGTCCAACAGGGCCACCACACTGACCCCAGTCACCCGGACATGGCATTCCTGGGGGCCTGGGTCTTGCAGGGGCACATCACTACAGGCAGGGTGGGCAAACATGGAGAGGCAGCGGGTGGCACCACACTCCATAGGCTCCTCCTGCTGAGGACCGTGCGTTGCAATATGTCCCAGTTGTTGGCACCTCCAACAGCGCACCTCTGATCGGCCACCCAGGGGGACTTTAAGGGATGAAAGTACCTTTTTTGGGCCAACCAATCTCTCTCTTCTGAGTGGACTCCGACTCGGTCTCCAGCCACAGCTCCACTGGTCATCAGCAGAGAAGGCTTTGGTGCTTGGCCCCTGGGGGCGATCCCTGGAGCACCCAACGGACTGTTGGGCTTTACTTTCAGGCCCCAGATAGGACTTTGCAGTGGTATACTGCTCCATGAGGGCAATCAGCTCATCCAGCGACTTGGGGTCTCCCTGAGCAATCCAGCGATGCAGCTCTCGAGAAAGTAAACTCGCGTAGCGGTCCATGATGATCCGGTCTACGATGGCTGATGGACTCAGAACCTCAGGTTGCAGTCCCTTGCGCACAAGGTGTAGTAGATCCAACAGCTGGGAGCGGGGCGGCTTATTCTCCTCAAACCGCCAATCATGGACTCTGCGAGCCCGCATCGCTAGGGGGACTCCCGGCCGGGCCATAATCTCAACCTTAAGGAGGTCATAGTCCTTGGCTTCCTCTGTAGACAGGTTAAAGCCTTTCAAACACCGCCACGTACGCCTCCACATCATCATCAGGGGTCATCTTTTGCAAGGCGTGCTGTACTGCCTTTTTACTGTCTATGACCCCGGAAAAGTCCTCTGGGCAGAAACAATGTCTCTGAGCGCTGCAATCTGTTCCAGCTACAGACGGTTGGTTTCTTGCTGGTTGGCATTGGCCTGCACCAGGTGCTTGCACAATTCCTCCATTGCAGTGGACTGGTTTGGCGGAAATGTAGCAGCCTTTATCCAGGACATATACTATTCATAAAAAACGTCCAAAGTCCAAAAACGTATGCTGCCATTACCCTTAGCAACCAGTGCCCATAGCAACCTCCACCATATGTGAGGATTAGAGGTCACAGAGGCAGGCACAAGCAGGTAGGTTGCAACAAAAAAAACGGGTTTTATTTTCACTAGCAAAACAAACAGCAAAAATAACAGAAAGTCTTGTGCAGCCGGCTTACCTCAGGAACAAACATGTACTCCACCATGTAGCTGGTGAAGTCTCTGTGTAGCAGACCCCCTGGTCTGGTTTGGTGGACCGTAGCAGGCTTTTCTCTCCTTCTCAGCACTCTCTGGAGAAAAGGGCTCCCAACCCTGTTTAGCTGAGCTTGTTTCTTTCCCCTGGTCTCCTCTTGCACAGGCTTTAAAGGCCTAGGGACACCGGTAAAGCCTGGACCGGAGGGTGAACGGCCTCCCACCCATGTTACAGCCGTTCAGAAAAAAGACAGCCCATTCAAGCTGCATCGCAGCTAAACTAAAATACACACACACAAGTAACCTATGGCTACTTATCTAGACTGCTGTTTTTTCCCCCACCAAGGTCCGGTTTCTTGGTGGCCCCACTAGTGCAGTTCTCTTGCTGCCATTCTGCTATATAGAAAGGCCGGGATGTCCCACAGGGCCGGCCTCCGTGACATCCCTGGAACTTCCCTATTATTTGCAGCATCCTTCTAGGGACATATCTTCCATCCACTACTTTTCCTGCTGGAGTGTGTGTGTGTGTGTGTGTGTGTTGTGTGGTGTGTGTGTGTGTGTGTGTGTTGTGTGTGTATATATATATATATATATATTATATAGTTAGATAGATATATAGATAGATAAATATGCACAGTGGGGAAAATAAGTATTTGATACACTGGCGGTTTTGAAAGTTTTCCGACCTACAAACAATGGAGAGGTATAGAATTTTCATAATAAGTGCACTTCAAATGTGTGAGACATGATCTAAAATAATCCAGATATTCACATTGTATGATTTTAAATAATAATTTGCATTTTCTTGCATGAAATAAGTATTTGATGCAATAGAAAAACAGAACTTAATATTTGGTACAGTGACCTATGTTTGCAATTACAGAGGTCAGATGTTGCCTGTCGTTATGGACCAGGTAGTTGCCTCCATACAAATCTTCTCCAGACTAGTATGGTTTTGGGGCTGTCGCTCGGCGATAGTGAGTGTCAGCTGCCACCAAAAATTTACACTCGGGTTCACGGCTGGGTAAGCCACTCCGTGACCTTGAAATGCTTTTTACAGAGCCACTACTTAGTTACCTTAGTTACCCATCTTCAATACTCTCACTGAAAGAATATCTCACGATACATGGCCCCATCTATCCTTCCTTCAATACGGTTCAGTCATCCTGTCCACTTTGCGGAAAAGGACCCCCAAAGTATGATGTTTCCACATCCATGCTTCACAGGTGGGATGGTGTTCTTGGGGTTTTACTCATCTACCTTCTTCCTCCAAACACGTCAAGTGAAGTTGATACCAAAAAGTTCTACATTGGTCTCATCTGACCACAAGATTTTCTCCCATGCCTCCTCTGCATCATCCAGATGGTCATTGATTAACTTCAAATAGGCCTGGACATGTGCTGACGTGAGCAGGGGCACCTTGCATGCCCTGCAGGATTTTAATCCATGATGGCATAGTGTGTTACTAACGGTAAACTTTAAGAGTTTGGTCTAGCTCTATTAAGGTCATTGACCGGGTCCGTCTGCGTAGTTCTGGGTTGATTCCTGACCTTTCTCAGAATCCCCTTACCCCACGAGGTGAGATCTTTCATGGACCAAGGAAGGTAGACAGAAATCTTGTGTTTCTTCCATTTTCTAGTTAATGCTCCAACAGTTGTTGCCTTCTCAACAAGCTGCTTTCCTATTGCCCTGTAGCCCATCCTAGCCTTATGAAGGTCTACAATTTTGTCTCTGGTGTCCTTAGACAGCACTTTGGTCTTGGTCATGGTGGAAAGGTTGGAGTCTAATCGATTGTGTGTGGACAGGTGTCTTTTACACAGGTAACAAGTACAAACAGGTGCAATAAATACAAGTAATAAGTACAGAGTAGGAGGACTTCTTAACCCCTTACCGACATTGGACATATGAGTACGTGCTAAAGCTGGTAAGGGGCTTTGTAATGGAATCACACTACTTAAACGCCAGGTGTTAGCTGCTAATTGCAGCTAATACTTGGTGGTTACAGCGGGAGAAAGCGCCGGCGCCATCCTGCTCTGTTTAACCTTTTAGATGCTGCGGCCCCCTAGGGGAATCAAGGTAAAAAAAGAAAAAAGGTTTTCAAGTGTAAAAAAATAAAAAAAATCTTTAGTTCAAATCACCCCCCCTTATGCCATTTTACAAATAAAAGAAATAAAATAATAAAAAATTGACACATATTTGGTATCGCCGCGTCCTAAAAAGTCTGATATATTAAAATAGAACATCAATTATCCCGTACGCTGAACACCGTAGAAGATAAAAACCAAATTGGAATAAATGTAATCAAAAAATTTGCATGCATTCCAAACTGGTATCAATAAAAAGGTGTTAGTAAAAAAAAGTTATTGGTGCAGCGGTGTAAATTTTACATATAGAAAATGTTTTGAATTTTTTTTTTTTACCAATAACATAACTGCACATGTTTGGTATTGCCGGATGCGTATCAACCTGTAGAATACAGATAACACAACATTTTGCCCCACTTCAAATTTTTTTGAAGATTCCCAGTATATTCTATGGTAATATGAATAACCTCATCTCAAAGTACATCTTGAAAAATAAAAAAGTTTTGGCTCTGGGAAGGCAGGCAGATAAAAACAAACGTGAAAAAAATAGGCCTTGGCGTTAAGGGGTCAAAGAAAAACCAACAGGTCTGTGAGAGCCAGAACTGTTGATGATTTGTAAGTGATCATATACTTATTTCATGCAATAAAATGCAAATTAATAATTTAAAAATCATACAATGTGATTTTCAGGATTTTAAAAAAAAATAATTCTGGGCGAAATGTCCGAAATTTGCCATCACCATCGCAGTTTCTAGGTGCATTTATTCAGTGTAAAGGGCACCTAAAAGTATGATCCTTTCAAAAATCTGGTGTCTGGTATACCTTGCATAGTAAACTTAATGCACCATCGAGGTGCATAGTTTATCAGTGCTAGTGTATCTAATGCCCCTATCGAGGTGCATTGCGTAATGGTGGTGCATAACATATCATTACTAGTGTATGCAATGCGCCTAGATGGGCGCATTGCATTATGGAGGCGCACAGTGTATTATTGCTACTATATGCAATGCACCTTTTTTGGCACATTACAATGTGTCATGCCTGGTGTATGATGCGTCTAGTTTTGGTATATTACAGTTCATTTGCATCGAGAATATGGTGTTATGAGTTTTTGTGCCGCAAAATAGACCAAAAAAAGGTGTGTGCGTATTGAGACGTTACCCTCTAACTTAGTTGAAATGTGCCTACGATAAAAATTATAGACCCTTCTATTCTTTGTAGGTTGGAAAACGAGAAAAATCCCCAGTGTATCAAATATTTATTTTCCCCACTGTATGTGTGTGTATATACACATTAACACCCCATTATCCATCACTGCGGTATTCATCATTTTACAGTTACATCACCATTAATGTTACATCACCAGCAAAAAACCTCGTTATCCGTCGCTTCGCGTCACCGGTATATCACTTCACCTTCAATATCTGTGAGTATGCAACCATTCCTTATCCACTGTAGCTACTCTAGTTGGCGCCGGCCACATCATCTTTTACTGCGCTTACAATGTTTTTTATGCCTTATTTCATTATAATGCACTTTTTTTTTCTGCCTCGTTATCCATCATCTCGTTACACTTTTCTGTATATATATATATACATTATACAGTATATATAAAATTATTATATTTATATATATATATATATATATATATATATATTATATATATATATATATATATATATATATATATATATTGTGAGGGGTCAGCTCAAAGGCAAGCACATGCACAGGGAATGATGTCCAAATAAAGAGGTATTTATTGTGAAGTCCACAGGAATCAAACAGAAATTCAGCTTAACTTCAGCAAAACAGGATTTCACAAAACATAAAGTCCTTACTTCAGGATTTCACAGGCAATGGGTTATGCTCACCCAAACACACCTACAGGTTTACACGGCCTCACAGCACGACAGTCCACAGCTTCTGGTTGTAGGTCCAGAAGCAGACCACCTGACCTCCTACACCAGCTGCCTTTTATTTGGCAGGTAAGACCTGGGCTGGAGTATTGGAGCGGCCGTCCCACCCAGACTCTTGGGCCGCTCCATAAAAAACCCGACTCGGAACCTACAAAGAAACACTGCTCAGCAGCAATAACTGTTCTGGCATACACAAAAAGGGTTTTTTTTTACCCCCCGGGGCCCCCCTGGGTGATAAATACTCCCGCTGTGACGGAACCTCTGAGCTTCTACTACCCCCTCCCCCCAAAGCCGGGGTTTGGGCCCCTTTAGCCCCCATACAGTGTCCTTAGAGGGCATCGGCATTACATGCATCTTCCCGGGTCTTTTTCCCCAAGAAAACGGAATTTTGAAGTCCCAGGAACCTCTGTGACCCGGGGCTTGTTACCCTTTCCTTCTCATCCATTTTAGGGGTGCGTGGTCTGACACCGCTTAAATTTCCCTACCTAGTAGGTTCCTAAAACCACCCAGGCCATTGAGGCTAAACATCTTTTTCTATAAAGAGTAGTTTTTCCCTCGATGGGGACAATTTCGACTCAAATAACAATGGGATGTTCCTCCCTTTTTATTCTTGGGACATGACACCCCCCACCCCTACATCTGATGCATCCGTTTGTACAATAAAGGGTTTTGGGAGAAATCAGGGGCCACCAAACACTGGCTCTTTTAAGGGGGGCTTAATTCGGCCCTAAAACCCTGCTCTGCTTCGGGGGACACTTTACCCTGGGGATTTTATGCCCCTTTTGAGATTTCCCTCAAAGGGAGGCAACCCCGCAAAATTTGGATAACCTTCTGTAATACCCCACTACCCCAAGAAGGCCCTGACCTGCTTTTTCGTGAGGGGTTTTAGGCCAGTTTGGATTCCCCCACTTTATTTATTTGGGGCTTTATCTCACCTCCGCCCACATAAACCCCGGTATCTGGCTTCCCCCAAGCCCATGGCAATTTGTTGGGGTTTATAGTGAACCCCGGGCCCCCTTAGGCATCCAGCACTGTTGAACTTTGGCAGATGACTCGCCCCTCCCCTTTCTGAAAATGACAGTCGTCAAAGGAAAAAAGTGTACTTCCTATGGGACGCAATATACGGTCCATGGCCCCCCTGGAGCGTAGCTGGCGTCCTGAACCAAATGGCATCCGTACATATGGTAGGCCCCGTTGGTGTGGGAAGCGTTTTCCCGTTCTTAGACAGGGGGATTTGCCAGTTCCCCTTTTTTTAGGTCTCGTGGTCTATAGCATGGGCCCTAGCCTCTCAATCAGTTGTTACCCGGGGGATAGGTAGAAATCGAAATTTGACACCTCATTAAGTTTTCGGGGAATCATTGCAAAACCTCCATTCCCCATTTTTTTTTGGTACCAGAACTATTGGACGGACCACCACTCTTTGGGCTCCTCTATTTCCCTAAATCTAATCCGCTTCACCCATTGGCCACTTTTTTCCCGGGGGGGCTTCGGGAAAACCAAATAGGGTTTCAATGTACCTAAAACGGGGTTTCCCAACCCAGACCTCGTGTTTCAATCCCCTTTCCCCGCCCTGGAAACCCTTCTGAAAACCCAAGGTCCCTGTTAGGGTTTGAACAACCCCCTTCCTTCCCTGCTTCGGGGAAAGGTAAAAGGGGTTTTCTCACCCAATTTTAAACCCCCTGCATATCGGGGGGCCTTTGGCTGGGCCCAAAAAAAGGGTTTCCCGGGGAGGATTTTCTTTTCCCCCAATGGTTTGAGCAAATTCAAAAGGTATCCCGCAGGGGTTTTTCCCCCTACCGGGTTTTGGTTTTTATGGGTAATTGACCCCCATTTAGAAGTATAGATTATCCAGCACAAAAAGAAAATATTTTAGTTAAATTAAAAAGCATAAAAAAATTTTTTTGGGGAAACCTTTAAAATACAAAAAAAAAAAGAAAAGCAAAAAAGAAAACCTCACCAGCCCCAAAAAATCGTGGCAATGTTTTTAAAAAGCATGGAGGCTTTAAGGAAAACCCATGCCGCTAATGGGTTTCCCGGGTTTAAAGAAGCATTTTTGCCCTTACCCCCCATAGGGGATGGTTTTGTCAAATGAAAATATTTCTATTTATAAAACATGCCACAAATAGAACCGCAGGGAAAAAATTTAACCCAAAAACCCATCCCAAATTAAGTTTAAATTTTGGATTTTCCCACCTAAATTTTGGTCCCAAACGCCTTTTGCATCTGAAACCCCGGGAAGCAAAAAAAGGGGTTCAAAAGGCACCCTTCCAAAAAAAAATTGGCAAACAAAAAAAAAAAAAAAAAAAAAGGAAGAAAAAAAGAAAAAAAAAAAAAAAGAAAAAGGGGGGCAAAGAGTAGCCCAAATTTTGGGCCCCGCATGCGTCGAAAACCAAATTTGCCCCCGTCATCGGTGATTCCGGTCCATGCGCAAAACAATTTAGAAAACTAAAGGGGGAAAATAATGGCCCCCAAAATTACCCCCCCCCGTGAAATAAAAAGCAAAAAAGGGAAACGGGCATAAAGTAAAAAAAAAATTAAAAACCCTGTTTTTGAAAAACAAACCCAACCCAAATGAATAATGTTGGTAAAAAAACAATTAACGAAAGCCCCCGTAAATATGTCACCCCAAAAATTTTTGAGTCGAGAAATTAGGGGGCATGCACACACAAACTCTAGTGTATACGAGGGGGCAAACTAGTTTTTAAATTTTTATAGCCAAATGCCCCAGCCCCAAAATAAATCAAAAAAAAGTGAATGCCTAAATTTATAAAAAAAATTACACCCAAAAAGGGGGGAACATCCCTAAATAACGGGTTTACGTTTGACGGGTCGGGAATATAGTAACAATAAGAATCTACAGAAAATGAACAAAAACGAAAAAACCACCAAAAATTTAAAGTGTATACTTTAATAAAAATTTAAATCAAAAATTTTTAAACAAAGAGAAAAGGGGAAAAAAAACGACGGGGGTTTTTTTTTGGGTCCCCAAGGGGACAGAATTTCCATTTTCCTTTTTGGGAAAAAAAACCCTAAAAAGATTTTTAATCCAAAAGTCAAAAAGGGGTCTCCTTTTAATCTCAAATTTTTCACATAAAATTCCCCTTAAACCCAAATTTTGGAATCCCCCCAAACGATCGAAAAAAATTGGGGAAAAAGGGGCACCCATTGAAAGTACTAAAATAAGGAAAATTATTGAAAGAAATTAGGAGCCCAGCCCCTCCCAACAGGTAAACCCTCCCATAAATTAGATCAAAATCCAACTTAAAAATAAAATTTTATGATTTGGGTGTAAACGGGTAGAAGAGGGAGTTATTTAGGAACCCTAACTCGAAGTCAGGCTGATTTTTATAAAATGTGAAAACCCAAAAGGGTTCCTGTGTTTTTGGTCCCCCCTAAAATTTCCCACAAGAATCCAACTGTTCCACCAAAAGAGAAATTTTGGGGGTCTCAGGCTTTGGGCCCCCTTTCCCTCAAAAAGGTTTCAGTAATTGGGGATTCATTTTCACTTCTCCACCCACTTTTTTAAACGGTTCCGGGTTTATCTACTTTTGATAGCAAAAGTGTATCAACCCCCTTTAAAAATAAAACTTGGATCCAAATTTTTCCAGGGGGATTATTTTTGATGTTGAATTCCTTGTCATTTAAAAATCCCCAATTATGGGGCCCACATCAGGTATTTCACATCATTTTTACAAAAGTACAGCAATTTTTCCGCGGGTTTTTGATTTAAAGTACTTTCGACAGTTATTGCCCTTTTTGGTTCCCCTTTAATTATTTTAATTTCAACAATCAATTTTTTTTTTACAATTAGGGGGGGTGTAAAATGGGGGCAAAATTTTTCCCCCTCTTTGGCAAACCTCACCAGGGTCAGGGTTGGGAAAGGAACTTTTATGTTTTTCTCCACAAAAAATTTCCGTTCTTGCATAAAATTGAGTGGTAGGGCCAGATACATCGATGACCCTTTTATCATTTGGAAGGGGTTTGTATCGCCAGGGCCCTCATTTACAACTTAAGGGTCAACAACAATTTTTTTAAATTTTAAAATTCCCCTTTAATTCTAAATGCACGGTTCATTTTCCTTTTTTTTTGGGACTTAAAATTGGCTGGGGAGCCACGATCCATCATTTTCCATCACCTATAAAAAAACCCCCTATCTGGCAATACTAATTTTACATTTTAAAATTCCAAAAACCCAAATTACAAAAAAAATTACCCCCTTTAGGAAAATTTAAGACTGGGGCGTAACTGAAAACAATTTTGAGACCTTTAAATTTTAAGGCAAGAATATCCCAAGAGATTGTCTGCACGAGGGTATCCCAAGGGTTTATTGCAGTAAAGCCTATAAAAAAGGCATCACCAAAAACAGCAAGACTTGTTGCCCAATAAAACAAAAGTCAATGCAGAACTTAATTTTTCCCCCCCTTATTTTTAGATCACAGTGGACATTTTCAAACAAAATCCAAAGCACTTGTCAATAAATATTTTCCCAAAATTCTCTTTGAGGATACATTTTAAATTTATATTCTCTCCAAAGGTCGGGGGGTGGTATCACCAGACCCAAAAAATCGGGGCAATTCTTTAAAAAATCTAATAAAATATGTACAAAAACAAAAAAGGCCCAATTGTTTCAGTTGCGGGTTTTTTAAAAAAAGGGTTGGCACGAATTCCCTCCCCCGTCCCTTGCAATTTTCCCTGCAATTAAGGAGTTTAGAAACAAAAAAAGGGAACAAAATTTAATTCACTTTTAAAAAAATTTTTCATCAACTGAAATTTCCCCTTCATTTTGGAAAAGGAGCCCTCTGACAAATTTTCAATTTGCTAAAACATGGGAAAGCCCCAAATTAGAAAACTCAAAAAAAAATTTCCCCAAAACAAAATCAATGACTTTTAATATTACCTCACTTAGGAAAAAAATCAAATTTTCTAGCCC
>JAODAL010045238.1:0-32122 GCA_025379985.1 Phyllomedusa bahiana | reverse complement strand
TTTTCAGAGAGTTAAATGTTACAGGTTTTTCCCCCATCTGTATTGAGGTCACCTTGTCAATTACAGTATTGATCAAAAATGTACAATGAAAACCTCAATGTTACGTTTACTGGCCGCAAAGCCAGAAAACGTCCTGGTAGAGGGGATCCTCAGGGCCCACCGCGGGCAGAGATGGTAATACCCGCAGTGGGTAGCCGAAGTGCAGGACAGGTGGTGGATTAACAGATGCTGTAGCTGTAGAACGGATGCACAGTCCCAGGGTGGTAACAGAGTAATACAGCAGCAGGAATCAGCAGTGAGAAACTGGAGGACAGTACGTCAGGAGACAGCAGTGCAACGGGTGCGCTGGACAGCGTGGGGTTAAGGCAGAGCTTCAACAGACACAGTGGAAACCAAGGGGTTAACACAGCAGGAGTTCAGCAGCAGAGGTCTAGCTCTATGGAAGAACACCAACGAACTGACCCTGAGTCCAGGGAAGAAGTTCCTTATGAAGGAAAGGGTCAGAGGTCACAGGCAGGAAGCAGGAGCACTGTGTGCATAAATACCCGCAGGCTGGCACGCATGCGTCCTATGGGGTGTGCACACACGCTGGGGAAGCCACAGAGGACGGACACGTGAGGAAGCAGGACCAGGTGAGTGGCGCTGAGCAGAAGCAGGTGCAGAGCAAACTGACACTGCCGCTGTAAGCCCCGCACAGGGAGCCACAGCGGACCCAGACACAGGGGCACGGACACGACCGCGGTCCAAGGCACGGGCCGCGGCGCGATCCGTGACAGTACCACCCCCCTTAAGCCCTCCCCACCGGGCTAGCCAGGTACCCCCATAATGGATAGGGGTAACCACCTCCTCCTCGGTATCCCAGGAACTGTCTTCAGAGGAGGCGCCCAGAGAGTCCCGGATTACTTCTTGAACCTGGGGGGTAGAAGCAGAATCAGTAGGCAGGGGGAGAGGTGGGTGGGAAACAGAGGTGTCTTTACAGACCAGGAGCTCTTCTTTTGCTAGAGGGTCCTCGTCAGGCAGCACCGCAGAACCGGGTCGGGTACCGGGGGGGCGGGACTGCACTGGATGGGCAGGCGTCAGGCAGCGAGAAAGACATGGCTTGCCCCACCGGAGAACTTCACCCGTTTTCCAATCTAGAGATGGGTTGTGACGCTGGAACCACAGTAGGCCAAGCAGGACAGAAGCAGAAGCATTAGGTAAAACATAGAACGAGATGTCCTCTTGGTGGGAACTTCCAATTAGCAGAGATATAGGTTTTGTGCGGAGCTGGACTGGCTCCTTCTTGATTTTCCCGTTGAAAGAAGAGAAATGAAGTGGTTTTCTCAGACGGGTGGCAGGCAGACAGAACTCTTCCAGTAATGACGGGTGGATGAAATTCTCAGATGAGCCGGAGTCCAGAAGAGCAGGAATTTGAACTTTAGTACTGGAACCATAACAGAGCGTGACCGGGGTGGTCAGACGAGGAGCAGAGGCATCTTTATTCAGAGACACTTCACCCACTACACCATGGCATGGAGGTTTCCGGGGCGCAGCAGGACGGACTGGGCAGTTCTTCAGATAGTGCTTGAGACTGCCACAGTATAAACACAGGTTCAGACTGCGCCGGCGAGTGCGTTCATCCAGGCTTAGATGAGCAGGATTCACCTCCATAGGATCGTCTTGGAGGAACGCAGGTGCCTGGTGAGATAGACTTGGGGTGAAGGTACAAGGCGAGGCGAAGGCTTGCGAGGACAGAAGGGCAGTGACTGCTGGCGAAGCTCTAGCTCTCTTTCAGAAAAACGTATGTCGATTTTCGTAGCTAGAGCAATGAAGTCACCCAGGTTACTTGGTAGGTCACGACCAGCCAGTTCATCCTTAATGCGCCCAGCGAGGCCCCCCCAGAAGGCTGCAACAAGGGCCTCGTTGTTCCAAGCGAGTTACGAAGCCAGGGCACGAAACCGGATGGCATACTGGCCCACAGTAGATTCGCCTTGGCAGGAACGTAACAGAGCAGATGCCGCAGAGGTATTGCGCCCAGGTTGTCCAACAATTTTTGTATTGCCTTATCTATATGCAATTATAATCCTAACAATCACCCCCTCATGCATAGAAGGCTGTGACTGGTTGTCTTATCAGTATTTTTGCATTTTTGCAGTCTCCCCTGTATGATATTATGGATTTTGTTGCATTCTGGTGTGGACTGGTACTTATTCAATGTGCAGTTTTTCTATTAGTCTGTTGCCCTCCTAGTGGAAGGTGTGTGAGCTGCTGCTCATTAGATATCTGCACCTGTTATGTTTCTCCCAGTATCATTGGGGCTTGCATTGCTTCCTACCATCTGAACCAGATGAAATTTGGTTCAGATTTTGTCAAGTGTGTGTGGAGGCAACCAAGTGAGGAGTACAAAGACAAGTGTGTCTGCCTACAGTCAAGCATGGTGATGGAAGTGACATGGTTTGGGACTGCATGAGTGCGGCCGGCTGTGGGGAGCTCTGTGTGATTACTCACTTAGCCTGATCCTCTTGTACCTCATCTGCACACCAGCTGCCAATGCGGTTGACCAAGTCTTGGATAGCCACCCAGTATTGTCCTGCAGTGGAGTCCAGACCCCTCCCAAGCCCAGTAGATCCACCTCCTGACCGGTGAGTCGTTAAATCCATTGGAAGCACCTCTGCTATCATACAGTTGTATAGATATGGGATTTCTTTTAGCCATGCAGTCCCTGAAGCACATTGTGATCTTGAAGATGCAATTATGAAGCATCTCATCCGTGAGCATCATGACTTCACTCAGAGGTGACGCTGTGTCCTCAGATAAATCACGAGCTGTGCTAAGCTATATTTATTCCTACAGGTTGGACTGCGCAGTCTCCAGTTTTCACTACAAGAGGATAGTCTGATGCAGAGTTAGTCTATAGATTATAGCAATAGCCAGTATCTGACTTTATGGTAAAATCTTGATAACATTGATCATCACATCCAAGGAATGTTGGGGTAAGGAAGACCCTATAACCTTTTGCTGTAGATACACTTTATATTCCTCATATGTTTCTCACCTATGGGTCGCATACATTTTGGTGTACACACCGGGACACAACATTTCTCATCTCCAAAGCAGTTATTGTCTGTCTTACAATCTCCAGGAGGTAGTGGAGTCTTGCATCTTGCACGTGGGAACGGGCAGCGTCCAGGCTTCACTACTGGGGGGAAATTCAGATATTTTAACAATAACAGAAAAAAAACAGAGAAAGAACAGTTAGAAAACCATCTGACCCCAAGAAATGATTGAGTCTTCATTATATCCTGATCTGTACTGAAACCAGATGGAAACACCAAGTCTACCCTGACGTCTTACTAGTGCATTGTGTAAAAAATAGGGGTGACATGCATGAACGGGGCTGCACCAGAAGTCTGGCATATTTTCAGCTCGACATCTAGCGCAGTTCTGTTTGCTCTATTGTTAACACACCGCACGCCAATATCAGGCGCATTACAGAGTGCCAGCGGCACTTTGTAATGCACCTGATTTCGGGGGGTGGGGGTGGGGTGTGCGGGAGGCGAACTACAACCTAAGGAAACTATAGATTTATAGCTTCAGTCCAGCAAATCCAGGTGCATTACTTCTGGAACAGGTAGAGCACTTTCAAGGTGGTTTACCTGAGCCAGAAGTGTTGTCTTAGCATCAGAATGTGGCTGATTTATGACCTGCTGTAGACCGGGTTCATAAATCAGGCGCATTTTACGCTATTATAATGTGCACAAAAATTGACGTCTAAACGCCAGAAATCATACATGTCCCCTAAGTTTCTATACCTCAGGTAGCCCAAAAAATTTTTAAGCCAATCATTTATTAATTTTTATGAAGAGTTTCTTCTTTGCAGTGACGCCAATTTTGAATTGTATGTAAAGTTTTAATCAACTTTTAGTAAAATTAAAGGAACATTTAAAGGGGTTGTCTCACTACATTGATTCATCTTACCTCAGTCCTGTTTTCTTGGTTTCACTTTGAATTCAGGGGCATGTTTACTGGCTTCCACTAGGCTGCAGTAGAAGACAGGTCTGTAGCTATAGCAACCAGTGCTGGCAGCCTATCAGGAGAATAAACAGGTCTGTAGCTATAGCGACCTGAGGAGCTGATGCAGCCCATACAAGAGGGGATATCTAGGAATAGGTAGGACACTGTTAATGGACATATATTGCAAAGTGACTGGAATTTGCAAGATCTTTAACATAAAAATCGGCAAGCGTTATAGTGAGACTACCGCTTTATCTTTAGGATAATTCGATTACGACCCTCCACATCTCTAAACTATATATCGTATTTGTTATCTGATTACTTTGCTTTTCTTCTCTTTTCAGATAATTTGTTGATTTATTGCACCTTACAGATCTTTAGCATATGCATATTTTTCAACTCATCTGTTTCTTTCAGACTTTATCTGTCCCCTCCAGACTCCTGTATCTCCTCCAGACCCCGTTGTCCTCCTCCAGACTCCTCTGTCTCCTCCTGACCCATTTATCCCCTGCAGACCTTTCTGTCCTCCTCCAGATACCTATATCCCCTCTAAACCTCCCTGACCCTTCCAGACTCTTCTTTCTTCCTCCAGTTCCATCTCCCTTATCCAGACTCCACTCTCCCCTCCAGACCCATCTGTCCTCCTCCAAACTGCTGTGTCACCTCCTGACCCCTTTATCCCCTTCAGACCTTTCTGTCCTCCTCCAGATACCTATATCCCCTCTAAGCCTCCTTGAACCTTCCAGACTCCTGTCTCCTCCTGACGCCTTTGTCCCCTTCAGATTCTTTCTGTCCTCCTCCAGATGCCTATATCCCCTCTAAACCTCTCCGACCCTTCCAGACACTTTTGTCTTCCTCCAGTTACCTCTGCCTTCTCCAGACTCCACTCTCCCCTCCAGACCCATCTGTCCCCCTCCAAACTGCTGTGTCACCTCCTGACCCCTTTATCCCCTTCAGACCTTTCTGTCCTCCTCCAGATACCTATATCCCCTCTAAGCCTCCTTGAACCTTCCAGACTCCTGTCTCCTCCTGACGCCTTTGTCCCCTTCAGATCATTCTGTCCTCCTCCAGATGCCTATATCCCCTCTAAACCTCTCCGACCCTTCCAGACACTTTTGTCTTCCTCCAGTTACCTCTGCCTTCTCCAGACTCCACTCTCCCCTCCAGACCCATCTGTCCTCCTCCATATGCCTGTGTCCCCTCTAGACCCCTACTTCTCCTCCAAAACCCTCTGTCCCTTTCACACCCCTCTGGTCCCTCTGGAACCTTCTGTTTCATCCAGTCCCCTCTGTCTGCTCTGGAGCCCTCTGTGCCCTCCAGATTCCTCTGTCTTCTCCAGACCCCTTTAACAGCTGCTTATCTCCCAAGCAGGCAAAGATTATTTATCTAGTCCTTTTGTGCTCTGGGTTCTGCAGTCAGGGTGGATGGTCTTATTAGTATTAAAGGGAAGGTGTCATCAAAAATGACTTATTGTTTAACTCATGTATTTTATGTTAAACACATTTAAGAATTTTTGGTTATTTTTTTAATTTATTTTTCATATCACTTTCAGTATTTTTAAAACATTCCTAAGTCCTGCAGTATTCACTTTGGCCACTATGCCTAATAATAGTCTGACACGTCCTGTTCTGCAGAAAAAGATTTTCAGCAGTCTCCTCATTATCACTACAAGCAGGGTTACACTGAAAAGTGACACCAATGTGTATAGATAACACAGGATCCAGCAGTCACAATAGGATATGTTACAGCTCCCCCTCCCTGCACACTGACTCCTTCCCAGGTGACAGAGCATGCCCACAACACTTTCCTGTAGAAGTCAATGGGACTGATCCAGTCTACAAGCTCCTATGCCCATGAAGTTGCTGTAAAGCCTCTCTCTAAATGTTGCTAAAAATAGTGCAACCAAGAAAGCTTTCCCCTCAATCATAGACAGAGACAACAAGGCAGAGAAATCTACAATCAGAAAATAAAACGGCTGAAAAGAAAAGAATAGGGATCTGTGTCTTGTTTTTAAAAGTAAAAAAAAAAAAAAATAGTGGCAGATGTCCTTTAACAATTACCCAGTTTTCACCTTGAAAAGGAGCCAGCAGAATTCTTACATTTACTTCAGGTGCTCATACACAAAACATTGAAAGGAGATAAAAAACAATCAGTATTAATCCTTATGAAGATCTCGACCATCATGAAGACGACTTCCTCATGGATCTGATTCAGCTGAGATCATGATCCTGAGGTTTATGGTCCTTTCTGCTGGTAGATCCAGCACAGACCACCCACCCCTGGCCTTCAGCCACATGTTCTATCTTCTGTAAGTACATTAGAAGTGTAACAAATCTTTAGATTTCTCTTGTAATGTCTTTCATTCAGTTGGGTCACTAACCAACATCTTGAGCCACAGTGAAAGGGTTACTTGAGCAGCATAAGATGAAGAGGAGGAGAAGGACATTGGCTGGAGCCATGTCGTCTGGTCTTGGATAAGGGATCCGGCTCCAGTGCTTGATCCTTTATAGAGATGATGGGGGAGGAGCAGGATGTAGAGGTTCCGTATGTCCTGTTTATTTCACGTGCTACTTCACAATGATATGACTGTATAGACGGGGAGACAAGAATGCTGTAATAAGGACATTCAGATGTCAGTCCATGTGACTGGATCCATAAAGAGAAAATGTGCTACATATCCCCAAAAAGACCCTTTTGCTGGTAAGACCTTTGGTCCACAGGAGTTAACTCACACCAGCCCTTACCTATCTGAAGTCAATTCTCCTAAGTCAGATACTGGACTCCTGCAACTCCTCAACACATGTTTATTCCATCATAAAGCTACTAAATACCATCCGAGAGCACCTTGCTAGTTGAAGCACCACATTCCCACCAAGAAACATGGGGCTTCATCAACCCTGCTCCTACTGTTCCACTTTACTCACCATTGCATTCACATTTACCCTTCTAGTGTGTCCTGTGAACCTCGACATCTCTGTATAGGCCGACGCATTTGACGTTGATCACTTTATGACTCCCTACCATAATTCTTGATGACCTTGTTAACCTTTTTTTCCAGTCCCTTCCATAACCTGAATGATGTCACTGTTTTACCAGTCTTTCCATTTCTCTTCAGGAGCAGAATACCAAAGACCTGGTCACATTACCAGTCAACTGCCAAAGGTTCTTCTCATGTAGTGGACCAACTATAACAGCCGGAAACTGGTTGGGATGTTCTATCCATCATGAACAGCATGAGCAGAATGTCTTGCTTATCCTCGAGCTATTGCAATTGGTCCCTTTGAAGATGCCTCTGGCAAAACCAAAAAGTTCTGCATTTGTTGCTTGGCAAACATAATGATATGCCTTTGGACTATTAAACAACTCTTCATCCAATGAACAAAAAAGTATCTCATAATCCAGAGAGTTTTCTGGTCTTTGAAATAAGAGCAAATCATATGAAAACCGTAACAACAAACCATGCACCAGGACACTCTTGTGGGACTGGATGTGACACATTATTGCACATAAATCCACCACTGCTGATGCCTCGGTGACATCTGGATAAGATTGTCCCATTCTTCCTGTCCTTCAGCTCAGCTTCTGCCAGTGCCTTATTCATCATGACTCTATATTGGAACTATGATAGTCCCTGTGTACTAGAAACACCCCAGGGCCCCGGTCTCTCTTATGCACATAATTATTTTACTCCTTCTACTCATCTCAATGAGGTCATTCCCCTTCTAAATGTGACCTAACACATTTTTCCTATCAACACTTTTGTAATGTGACATGAAGCATATTACTAGGAATCTATAAAAAGTTTCCCCACTTTTGGTTGGTCGTGTCTGAGAGAATCATGTGACTAGTCTGTCTAACAAGTCCACAGACCTTACAATTTAGTAGAAAGGTTGTCAAATTGTGGTGAAGATCCCTATAGACATGGCTGGATGATCTCTATAGACATGGCTGGAAGATCTCTATAGACATGGCTGGATGATCTCTATAGACATGGCTGGATGATATCTTTAGACATTACTGGAGGATCTTTATATACATGGCTGGATGATATCTATAGACCTGGCTGGATGACCTGTATAGACATAGATGGATGATCCCTATAGACATGGCTGGATGATCTCTATATACATGACTGGATGATCTCTATAGACATGGCTGGATGACCTGTATAGACATAGATGGATGATCTCTATAGACATGACTAGATTATCTCTATGGACAAGGCTGAATGATGCCTATAGACATGACTGAATGATCTCTATAGACATGGTTGAGTGATCTCTATAGACATGGTTGGATGATCTCTATAGGTATGGCTAGATGATCTCTATAGACATGGTTGAGTGATCTCTATAGATATGGCTGGATGATCTCTATAGACATGGTTGGATGACCTCTATAGACACGGCTGGATGATCTCTATAGACATGGCTGGATGATCTCTATAGACATGGCTGGATGATCTCTATAGACCTGGCTGGATGATCTCTATAGACATGGCTGGATGATCTCTATAGACATGGCTGGATGATCTCTATAGACATGGCTGGATGATCTCTATAGACATGGCTGGATGATCCCTATAGACATGACTGGATGATCTCTATAGACATGGCTGGATGATCTCTATAGACATGGCTGGATGATCCCTATAGACATGGCTGGATGATCTCTATAGACATGACTGGATGATCTCTATAGACATGACTGGATGATCCCTATAGACATGACTGGATGATCCCTATAGACATGACTGGATGATCTCTATAGACATGACTGGATGATCTCTATAGACATGACTGGATGATCCCTATAGACATGACTGGATGATCCCTATAGACATGACTGGATGATCTCTATAGACATGACTGGATTGTCCCTATAGAAATGGCTGGATGATCCCTATAGACATGACCTGGATGATCTCTATAGACATGACTGGATGATCTCTATAGACATGACTGGATGATCCCTATAGACATGACTGGATGATCTCTATAGACATGACTGCATGATGAGCATAATGGTGGCTATAGATATACATGTTGTGTGTATTATTCTTTTCTCATATCATTCTTATTTTTGTTATTGGAGCTGAATGAGGATTTGTTTTCCCAACAAGACAGATTTCATTACCACTGTGTTTGCACATAATTATTTTACTCCTTCTACTCATCTCAATGAGGTCATTCCCCTTCTAAATGTGACCTAACACATTTTTCCTATCAACACTTTTGTAATGTGACATGAAGCATATTACTAGGAATCTATAAAAAGTTTCCCCACTTTTGGTTGGTCGTGTCTGAGAGAATCATGTGACTAGTCTGTTTTAACAAGTCCACAGACCTTACAATTTTTAGTAGAAAGGTTGTCAAATTGTGGTGAAGATCCCAAATAGACATGGCTGGATGATCTCTATAGACATGGCTGGAAGATCTCTATAGACATGGCTGGAAGATCTCTATAGACATGGCTGGATGATCTCTATAGACATGGCTGGATGATATCTGTAGCCACACCTGGATGATCTTTATATACATGGCTGGATGATCTCTATAGACATGGCTGGATGACCTGTATAGACATAGATGGATGATCCCTATAGACATGGCTGGATGATCTCTATATACATGACTGGATGATCTCTATAGACATGGCTGGATGACCTGTATAGACATAGATGGATGATCTCTATAGACATGGCTAGATGATCTCTATAGACATGGCTGAATGATCCCTATAGACATGGCAGAATGATCTCTATAGACATGGCTGGATGATCTCTATAGACATGACTGGATGATCTCTATAGACATGGCTGGATGATCTCTATAGACATGGCTGGATGATCTCTATAGACATGGCTGGATGATCTCTATAGACACGGCTGGATGATCTCTATAGACATGGTTTGATGACCCCTAAAGACATGGTTTGATGACCCCTAAAGACATGGCTGGATGACCTCTATAGACATGGCTGGATGATCTCTATAGACATGGCTGGATGATCTCTATAGACATAGCTGGATGATCTCTGTAGACATGGCTGGATGATCTCTATAGACATGGCTGGATGATGCCTATAGACACGGCTGGATGATGCCTATAGACATGGCTGGATGATCTCTATAGACACGGCTGGATGATCTCTATAGACATGGCTGGATGATCTCTATAGACATGGCTGGATGATCTCTATAGACATGGCTGGATGATCTCTATAGACATGGCTGGATGATCTCTATAGACATGGCTGGATGATCTCTATAGACATGGCTGGATGATCTCTATAGACATGGCTGGATGATCCCTATAGACATGGCTGGATGATCTCTATAGACATGGCTGGATGATCTCTATAGACATGGCTGGATGATCTCTATAGACATGGCTGGATGATCTCTATAGACATGGCTGGATGATCTCTATAGACATGACTGGATGATCTCTATAGACATGGCTGGATGATCCCTATAGACATGGTTGGATGATCCCTATAGACATGGCTGGATGATCCTTATAGACATGGCTGGATGATCCCTATAGACATGACTGGATGATCCCTATAGACATGACTGGATGATCTCTATAGACATGAATGAATTATCTCTATAGACATGACTGGATGATCCCTATAGACATGGCTGGATGATCTCTATAGACATGACTGCTTGATGAGCATAATGGTGGCTATAGATATAAATGTTGTGTGTATTATTCTTTTCTCATATCATTCTTATTTTTGTTGGTGGAGCTGAATGAGGACTTGTTTTCCCAACAAGACAGATTTCATTACCACTGTGTTTGAGTAGAATTAGTTTTTGATCACTTTCTGTTCTTTTGTCTTTTGTAGAAAGGAAAACAAAAGATATCAATATATTACTGTTTTTTTCTTTCTGGAGATCACTGTGCAGGGTAAATAATGTGATGGTTAATACTTAAGGTCCTTATGGATGATATCAATTCAGGGTATTTTTTCTCCAATCATTAGGCCTGACTGTTCCTCACCATATATAAACAGGGAGCATATGAATACGTTGGCTAGAAATGAGGAAGTTGTGATGACCTGGAGCCACAACACATGGATGCAGGAAGGACAACTGAACTGATTGACGGTTAAATGAGGATCAACACACTCACAGAGACCCAATATATGAGATAATTAATGTCAGCTACAATTTCTATGTATTCCTGTAATTTTACAACTTTCATATAAAATGCAGTAAATCTTCATTTTATAAGAAATTATCGTGAGTCCTCCTGGTAAATCCTGAAGAAGCAGAACCTAGAGATATACTTATAGCTACAATTTAAACTGTGTCAGAGTGAAGCCAGGTTATTATTCTATTATTTTATTACTATTATCATTCATCAGAATAAAAGGATCACTGTATATTTTTATATTACAACCATAAGGACCCGTTTACACGGCAATGGACCGGTATTTGTCCGGTTAGTGTGCCGTGCATAGAGATGGTCGAATTGATTCTAACGAAGTGGAATTCGTTTAGAATTTCAGGAAAACTTTGGTTCTGAACGGTCGAAGTTTGGGGTACTTCGGGTGAACGAAGTGTGATTTTGATTGATAAAATGGCTGCAAGCACATGGCGTTACATGGGGCAAAGCACTCTGGGAGGAAGAAGGGCATAGCCTGCATGACATGTGCAGAGATGAAGCCAATCAGAGACCGGCGGGATTCTGTGACGTCACCGCACTATATAAGTCCGGGCGCGACGCTGGGAGCTCACACTCCTCTCACTGTACTGATCAGGGAAGGTGCTGCCGCGGCTGATTGTAATAGCTCTTACTGAAGAACTGATCTTTTTTACAGCGATTTTTGTGGGGTGTCTCAGCTTGTCTCAGAGACTGCTTCTCTTAAAGTTCTATTTATGATTTTATGGGGTATTGGATCTGAAGTCCAGTGTGTGTCCAGTGCAGCTGCATATACATTTTAATGCTATCTGCTCACAGCACATTGAATATCCAAGGGTGATCTAAGCCTGTTCCTGTTGTATTCATTTAAAGAAACAGCGTTTTTACAATACAAATACCACTTCATTTTTGGCTGCTCAATTCTTTTGCGCAATTTACATCCTGGGGTTAATTAAGCATTGTTCTGCTGCTGTGGTGACTCCAAGAAACCGTCTTTTTCACCGCAAAAAAATACAATTTTCCTGTAGCATAATTCACAAACGAAGGTTAATTACAATTTTTTCTCTTGTTATATAGCGTAAAAAACACGCCATTGTAACACGCTACAAAGCTGCTAGTTTGTGGTTGCTCAATTGTTTGGCACAATTTACATCCAGGGGTTAATTAAGCGTTGTTTTTCTTCTTTGTTGACTATAATAAACTGTCTTTATCAGCCAAAAAATAAATTTTTCCTGTAGCATAATTCACAAGCGAAGGTTAATTACAATTTTTTCTCTTGTTGTGTAGCATAAAAAACACGCCATTGTAACACGCTACAAAGCTCGTAGTTTGTGGTTGCTCAATTGTTTGGCGCAATTTACATCCAGGGGTTAATTAAGCATTGTTTTTCTGCTGTGGTGACTAAAATAAACCATCTTTTTCACCGCCAAAAAATACATTTTTCCTGTAGCATAATTCACAAGCGAAGGTTAATTACAAGTTTTCCTCTTGTTGTGTAGCGTAGAAAACACGCAACTGTAACATGCTACAAAGCTCGTAGTTTTTGGTTGCTCAATTCTTTTGCGCAATTTACATCCAGGGGTTAATTAAGCGTTGTTCTGCAGTTGTTCTCAGTAAAAAAAAACTTTTTTTTTTCACCGCCACGAAGAAATTTGTAGCATAATCATTCCGAAGGTTAATTAAGCCTTTTTTTTGCTTTTAATTCAGTAAAATACACAAGTTTTTAAAGGCACATAGAAGTCAATTTTTCCTGCCAATTTTGTAGCGCAATTTATACCAAGGGGTTTCCCAAGCTTCTTAGGGGTTCATTTTGGGGGTCAAATACAGGGTGTGTATTTAATTACAGTATCTTTTATCAAAAAATTGCCGTACATTTTAAACAAACATATGTCAGACAGAGAGGGGGGCCAGGCTCTTCCCCCTTTCGAGGGGCAAGGGGCCCCCAAAAAAATTCCGGGAGAAGGTCTGGGGTTCGCAGCACAGCAAGGGGGAAATTTCCGCGCGGGGGCACTCGGTGAGGCCCAACGGGCCCCGGGTAAATCAGCGGCCTTTTTGTCTGATACAAACCCAAAGGGTTTCTGTTTTGGTTTGATAAGTAACCATTTCCCTCCCAAAAAAATTTCTGCCCCAACCCCTAGCCAAGAGTGGGTTTGGGAACCTCAGACAAAACCCCTTATTTGGGGCGGGCCCGGGAGGGGGCCCAGCGGCCCTCCCCCGCCCTTTCAAACCCCCTTTTCCCCTTTCCGGGTTCCCTCAGCCAGAGACCCAAACATATGGGTTTTTTTCCGGGGTCAGCGCCCAAAATAGCGAGGGATAAAACAATTTGGGGGGGCAGTCACAGCTACTTGGCAGCAAAAGGAAAGGGGGCCCAAATTACCCCCTTGCTTCTTGCAGAAAGGCGGCAAAGTATAAATGTTGAAGGGGCATGGGGGTCATGTTGTAGGGGTCGGGCCACTTTTGCATACCAAGACCGGTGTTTAAAGGCCCAGCGTGCCCAAATGGAAACCCCAAAGGGGATAAATATTTTGGGCCTAAACCGCACTTGGGACCCGGGGTTGAGGCAAGGGCTTCATCATCGCCCGGGAGAATGGGGGCGTCACCCTTTGGCTTCAGACACGGGCGCCACCCAAGTGGGTTTTTTGGGGGGGCCGTAGTAAAGCGGGTAGCAAAAGTGTGAGGTCGGGAGTTAAGTGGCCAGGGGGTTTAAAAACCCCCGCTTCGCAGGGGTCCAAGAAAAGTTGGGGGCACGGGGGCCCGGGAAAAGGCAGGGGGCGGTATTAGTAAACCTCATTTGCGGGGGGGGGGCGTTGGCGGTAAAATCCAAATACTCGGCGGTGTTTCAGTTCTTTGCTAAGACCCCAGGGGCCAATATGGGTAATTTTAGAATCTGGGGAGAAAGTGAAGGCGTGGCCGGGGAGTAACGTTGGCACCACGCCCTGCTCAACAATGCAGCGTCAACACCCCGGTGGCCGGGGGAGAAACGTGGCTCAGTGGGGGGGGGGTCCCCCTGCCGCCAAGCAAAAGCAGCAGCGCAGCGCCCGGGCACTATGCCATTGCAGCCAGTCAAGGCTCCACCACCTCTGAAAAAGGGGGTTTTTTCTTTGCTCACTCCCGCCCAGTCCCCTTGCCCTCGCTACTCATGGCGCCACAGTGTTCAGCGGGCGATTGCAAAGAGACAACGTATGGCCCAACCCTCCAAAGGTGCAGCACGGGACCTTTCCCCTTTCCAATTGTTGGTACTGAAGTCCCCTCCCTTTCCAAATGGTGGACCTGCCCCCGTTCAAAACTAATGGCTTGTCCCCGGGGCCGAGATGGAGATTTTCCCAAAGCGTAATTCTTTTCTAAAAAGGCAGTCAAGCACTTCCTAAATATGTAAACAAAAGGGGGCCGTCCTTGAGCTTCGTTTGTTCCAAGGTGCACGGCAGCGCGGACTTTGGGAGCGTTTAACTACGGTCAGGGCCAGTCATGTCCTTTAGGGGGCCCACTTGGGGAATGTGTTGGCCCGGGCACCCCCAACAACTTGGAAGGAGCCCCGCTTTTTTTCCTCCACGTTGTAAAAACGCGGCACCTGCGCCAATGTCCGCTCCCCTCCTCCCCCCCCACCACCTCTCAGCCTCCACAAGTACCCCTCCACATAAACTTGTAGGGCACAGCGGTGTCAGGGGTTTCTACCCCTGGCTTCCCTCGGGAATGAAGTACACAGGGGGGGAACTATCCGCTCATGCAGCAAGAAATCAGTGTGGGTTTTCTCTGCGCCAAATGCAAAACGGGAAAATGGGGGAAAGGGGGCAAAGGGAGGAACATGGTGTCCCCCGCACCCAGAGGGATGGTCCATGGCCCTGTTTTGGCGCATATGTTCAAAAATGGTTTTGAAAAAAGGGTTTCCTGAAAATTTTTCCCCCCCAATCTTCCGAAAAATTCTGAAAATGGCCCCGGAAACTGTGTTGACTTCATTCTTCCTACAAAGCCGAACACCTCCTCAGTTTTCAGCAGCAAAACGGCCTCCCCCCAAAACCCCCTATTGCCCATGTTTCCCCCCGTTGGAATTCCAGCCTCCATGTTGGACCACTGTAAGAACAGGGAAAGGGGATTAAGTTTTTTTGATGTTTCCGGGGGACAGAATACTCCCCCGGTAACTTTAGTCACCAGTGGGCCCCATGCGTGACACCGCTTTGTTGAGGATTCGAGGAGGCCACGTTATTTGCAGTCGCCAGGATAGGGAGAATAACGTTATTCCACTGCTTTATGTCCCGGAAAAGATGCTGAAAAAACTGTTGGGGGGGACTGGGGACTGGGACTACATCTCGTGGCCACATGATCCGGGGGGGATGAAATGGAGGGGAGGAGGGTGGGACATTGGAGCAAAGCATTGTTGGTGAAAAATTTAGTGAATTTTTTTCCCCAGGGGGACAAGAGGAGGAGCAGGAGCAGCTGGAGGAGGTGATGGAGTTGAGGGGACGAGAAGTGACCCCAAGACCATGGCAGATACAGGGGAGATGGGGAGGGATCCTCTCGGGGGTCACTTGTGAGATGGGGCCCGCAGAATGCGAAATTTTTCCTGGTAGTGACGCTGCATAGTCAGCATCCGGGAAGGGTATTTGGGTCTACCCTATTGGCCCTCCCTACGGCCAAAATGGGAGCCTTTTTTCCAGCTATTGAGAGGAGGACAAACTAAAATACTATAGGGAAATCCTCCTAGTCAGTTGGCCGCTCTATGGGGGGCATCGTCCCTCTCTGACAGGTCTGACCGGGGGGTTCTTTACGCTCAGTACTACTGCGGGGCGGGGGAAAAGGTGGGGGTCGAAGTGTTGTAGATAAAAACCAAAAAAGGGGCCTTTTACTTTTCCCATTGGGGGGACCAAATCGGGTTATTTTAAGTTAGCACTTTCCAGAGAAAATCAAAAACTGACATTTTTCTAAAGACAAAGAGATCTGCTTTTTTTAATTACAAAAAATAAAGGGTTTTTTAACAAATGGGGGGTTTTACCATTCCTAAACAACAAAAACCCCTTTTTGTTTGGGCTTTTCCCTTAAACCCTACTTTTTAAATGATCCCCCCTTTCTTTTTGTTGGGGAAGGGGAAGGGAAAAACCTTCTAAAAATTGGCACCATTTTTGGCATTTTCTAGGGTGTCTGAAAAACAAAGGGCCACCCTTTGTAAATTGAAAAAAACAAATACAAAAAAAAATTTCTATAACGTTTTTACCCCTTTAAAAGCAATTTAAAAATGGGGCCCAAATTTTTTTAACACATTAAAGAGTGCCGGTTAAAAAGGCGCTTTTCCCGTGCATTATATAAAAAGACATATAAAGGTTTTTTTTATACTGATTAAAAAAACATTAAAAAAAAGAGACCAAAGGATCACACAAAATAAAACCTTTTTTCCCAATCCACAACAGCCCCCCCTTGAGACTTTGGTCAAAATTTTTAATCTTTCTCTTGGGAAAAAAGGAACACCAGGGGAAAACAAAGTTTCGTTAAAAAGTGCCCAACCTTCTCTCTGAAAAGCAGGAGGGTTGGCCCTCAATCCGTGCCCCTTCTAGTAAACCCCACTATCCCTACACCCCCCAAACCCCAATTTTTTTTCTAACTAGGGAACGCCGCTCTCCCGGGGCGGGCCCCCAGGGTTTGGGCAAGGGTCCAAAAGGTGCCCTTAAAATGTCCACGTCATTAAAGGGCCGGCTTTGGCACTGTGGGGAAATGGAAGTTTTTCCCTGTAAATCGTAAAGCCAGGCCGTGACAACTTTTTCATCATTGTAGGAATGTTTTTCAACCACAGCTTTTCCAGTATTTTCCTCAAATTTGGGAAAAACACAACCAACAATTAGGGCAAAATAGCAAAATCAAAAAAACACAATCCCCACTAGAACCCCCTTTCCCTCCCTTTAAACCAACCAAACCAGTCCCCCCCCCAAGGGGCCCTGTGAAAACCCAAAATTTCCTTTTTAAAATTTTTTCCGCCCGGAAAAAAGATCTACAATTTTCTAAGGGCCCAAAAGCCCCATTTTAAACCGGGTTCGGCCCCCTTTTGCTGGGATAAAAGTACAGTAGGTTTTCCCCAAAACATTTTGCACACTCCCCCTTTTCTCACCAAAACCACCATGCCCCGGGGCCAAACCTTTTTTTGGCCGGGCCCCTACAGAAATTTTTTGGGGGGCCCTCTTGATCGCCAGGCCCTTTGGGGGCATCTCTGGTGTAATTGACAAATTCTGCGGGGTTAATTTAGTTTATCCAATCTACATTCTTTGAAAAGCAACTATCGGTAGCAGAGATTAAAACCCCCCATTTGGCCACTTAGTCCCTTGCCCTAAACTAAACAGGGCCCCCCCTTGGGGACCCTATAGCATCAATATACCCCATGGGGGCCCAAAAACGGGCCCTTTTGGGGGGTTAAACCCCCTTCTGCCCGGGGGCTTTCACTGTCCCCAGTGGTCCTGGCATCCCCTGACCCATCACCCAGTATGGAAAGGGAAAATGATTATTTTTTGGTTAGGGCAAAATTGTCCAGCCATTCCCCTCCAACTTACCCTTTGACATTAAAGATCTCCACATATCCAATAAAAAACCCCCCATGGAAAGTTTTTTAAATTATGCAATTTTTTGCTATTTGATTTACCAAAAAGGGGAAACACCCCCCTTTTAGTGGAAAAAGTTACCCAGGAATCTTGGCCTTTCCCCAACAACAGGAAATTAGCAGGTGAAAATTTTACCGGGTAAACTTTAGGCCCCCAACCCCGGGCCCTTTGATGTTTTGGTGTGTTGGGGAAAATTTGGGCCCTTTTCCTTTTCCCACAGCCCAGTTTTTTTGTGGTGGAATTGGTGTCCCAGAAAAAAGACACTCCTGTGCTGTTTACAGTAATATCAAGAGGGCCCATCCCCAAATAGGGGGCCCCTTAGCGGCTGACCAGACATAAAATTTTGCCCTATTGTCCCTGGTTAGCTGTATATTTAACCCTTTTCCACCACAATTTTTTTTTTTTTTTTTTTATCTAGAACCCGGTCTTTTACCCCCATGGTGCCCCCCTCAATTGGGGATCAGCTAGGGCCCTATCATGCCTAAAAAAGTCTGTACAGGGGGCAAAAAATTTGGGTTTTACCAGTTTTTGGGCGGGGAAACACCCCAACCTTTTTCCCTGGACCCTTGTATGCAAATTTTTTTCCAGCGGGAAAATTTTTTCCTCAAAACCCCCGGCCCCCCCCTCGAAATTTTTCTCCCAAAAAATTTCCCCTTCCATCACCCCTCTTGGGGGGTTTTTAAAAGGGTTTTAAGGTTAGGGAAAATTTTTCCCACCTGATATTCCCTTTTTTTTTGACAACTCCAGTTTTTTTTTAAAGACTCCTTTGTCATTTGGGGGGTTTTCCCCCCTTTTTATCTTTCCTTTTTAAAAAGCAGCCCGGGTGGTTAAAATTAAAAAACCCCCCCAGTCTTTCCCCGGTAAATTCCATCCCCCCCTGCCCCCCAAAGTAGAACAGGGCGCCCAAACAGACTCCTCCGTCAAAACCAATTATATACACTGTGAAAGGTGAGGAATTTAAAATTATAGATGTTCCCCACTTAGGGGACCTCAGGAAAACCAAACTACATCACAAAAAAAAAGGGAAAATATGGGCAAAATGGACATTGGATTTTTTAAAACCCAAAAAGGGGGGACCATCCCTCTCCCCTTTTGGTAATGGCCCCCATGGGTTCTGCCCAAAATTCAAAGCAACAAAAACTACTTAAAAACAGAAAAACGGGGGCATCTGCCTTAAAATCTCCGGGGGTTTGGGAGCGACCCCTTGGGCAGGCAAAAGCTTGGACCCCTTTTGGGTTTTTCCCTGCCACTTAAACAATGGGGGCCCGTGGCCCGCGGGACTTGTGGGGGCCCCCTTCAAACCCTCGGCTCCAACCTTTCACACAAATTTTCCCTTTCCACGAAACCCCAGTCTCCGGGGCGGGTAGCTTTTTTGGGGCAGCAACGCCCTAAAAGTTTTTGGGATCTGAATGAAAAAACTCTAGAAACATTACCGACTACTTTTAAAAACCATTTTAAAGTCACAAAAGAGGGCATAGCACTTTTTTGTAGCTACAACTCCCTGAGGAAATTTTTCACCTACCGGGGGAAATTTGCCAAACAGGATCTCTTTAAGGCGGAGGCAACTACCCCCGGGGACTTTGGGCCTGACTCAAACCCCAAGCAAAGGGGGCGGGGCTGTCGGTCGGGGGAATGAGGGTTTTTTCTTTTCCATTTTTAAGCATCCGGCTTTCAGAGTCCCTTTCCCAGGGGCCCCCAAATTCACTACAGCGGGGTATACGCCCTTTGGCAAGCGGGTCCCCCTCCCAACTCCATATACCAGTTTTCCCTTTGGGTTTTCTTGCTCCCTTCTTTTCCCACTCTCCTGTTCTCCAGGGAGCTGTTTTTTCAAACATGGGGGCCAGCATTCCCCTTGCGGGTTTGGGGTTTGTAATTTTTTCCTCCTAAAAACCCCCTACAGTTTGCCCTTGCTTCCCTTTCTCCCCTTTCCCTGCGGCCTCTGGGGCTGCTTGGTCAGCCAGGGGGTTTCGTCTTCTGTTTTCAGTTTTCCCTTTTCCCCTTAAATTTTCATTTAATACCCACTGTCCGTGCAGCACATGCATCCATCCAAACCTAAAATGGTTTTTGGTCCATGTTTCCCCTTGGGGTTCCCGCACCCGGGAAAAAACCCCGTGTTTTCCCAAAATATTTTCCAAAGTAAAGGGCAAACCCTAAAAAGCGTATCTTAAAAGGTCCGTATATATTTTTGGCTTTTTCCGCCCTCTCCCAAAAACTAAAAGGGGCCACCCCGAAATGAACCCCTTTGAGCCCGGGTATATATTTTTGGCCCATTTTTGCCCTCTCCCCAAACTTTAAACTCCCCGTCTTCTTTGGGCTGACTTATGCAATGGCAGACCCCTTTTCTTCCAACACTGCGAGTGATGTGGTTCACGGCAAATCCCTTGTGAAATCGTCCTCACTGTCTGCAAATCTGGACCCCATCCACAAAAAAAAACCATACCGGGGTTTTCAAAGGGAAAAAAGGTTTTCCCCATCTTCATGCCCTTCAAAGCAACTGGCCCCTTTTTCACGTGCATCGGATTTTTTTGGGGTTCCCTCTTCGTCCCCTTTCCCCCCCTTTTGGGGAAAAGGGAAGAAAGGGTTTGGTTGGTTTAAAGAAAAACAACAAGCGGGAAGGGGACCGTTACCCGGGCAGGGGGAAAAAGAACACTGAACCCCTGAGAGGGCGTTTAGGAAAAAACCCTTTTGAAATGGTTTTAAAAGTAAACGTGGAGCCAGAAGGATGGGGGGGTTTGGCCCCACTTTTCCAGCACATTTTGGGCCCCCAAAACCCTACAGCCTGTAAACAAAAAAGGGGGTTCCTCCCCTTGCACGGGGCCCCCAGCCCTTGCAGAAAACCCCCCCCCCAACCCGGGTTTTTTTTTCGGCCTGCAGGGGCCCGGGGCAAAGAACTTCCCGGGAAAATTTCCTTCCCTTTCCGTTTTACAAAATCTTTAAAAGGTTTTTTGGTAGTCCAGCGGGCCAAAGCAAGAGCACGGGCAAAACTTCTTCATTTTCTAAAAGGGACTCCAAGCATCTTCATCTTTTTGGAATGGGGGGTTTTTCTTCACTGCTCATACCAAATTTGCAGGGGGAAGTGGTTTATCCCTGCCCCAATGGATCGGGCCCTTCAAAAATAGGACAGACTTTCAGGAACGGGCCCCTGATATCTAGTTTTGTGGGGGTTCTCCTTTTTTTTTAAATTTGCAGGGGGGCCATTTCCCTGCTCGGTTTGCATTTTCAAGCAAAAACCCGGGTGGCCCCGGGCTTGTACCCTCCCGGGCCCCCTAAATATCCGGTCGGCCACCATCACAGGACGGGACCTTGATCCCACAGCCCCCGCAGGCAATTATTCCGATCCCTTTTTTGCAACTAGAACCCACCACATCAACGGGTAGATTTCTTGTCCTCGGGCCCGGAACCCAAAACTTAACTCCCTTCCTCATGGGTTTCCAACGGGCCAAATCCACAAAGCCCACTGGTCAGCAACCCAGCAAAAGGCCCCTTCTCAAACGGAGGGGGGGGGGAAACCCCAGATAAAAAAAAAACATCTGAAAACATCCATGCTTTGGTATTCCTCCAATGTTGGTTGATGTCTTTTCACAACATTACACTCGGGAAGGGCAGCAGGGGATCTCACCCAAATATCTGACGGCTTTGATGGGGGATTTGGGCCCCAATGGGCCCATCTGAACCCCCCTGTTTTTAATTTTTCCCCGGAAAGGGGCCCAAAAAAATCTTCCTAAGTGTCGGGTTGTATTTTCTTCAGACCTGGACTATCTTCCGAAATAGGGCAAAGGTTGTTTCTCGGGGTTCCGGTTTTCACCTTTAAAGACAGACACTTGACTCGGTGGGAATGTAAAATAAAAATGTTCGGCCCCCTTTTCCACCCTCCCCCCCCCCCTTTCAGTGAGGCCTTAAGATAAGGGGATCTGCCGAAGCAATTCCTTGCCCTTTTCCACTGGGCCCCTGACACTCCTCCAGTATCCTTTCCCGGGGGGTGCATGCAGTGGGCCCCGCTGGTGTGCTTCCTGCAGCACAAAACAAAACGTTTTTTTTTTCCCCGACTTTTAGTATTAAAACCCAGCTGCCCCGTTCTTCCCCCTATCTTGTTTATCCCCCATGCTGGGTTTTTTGCCCCTCCCCCGTATCTTCTTTCTCCCCGTACCCAAAGAGGGGGCTCCACTGGGAGGGGGGCGGGTCTCGTCACCAAAAATCCCCATATCCCCGCCCTCCCCAAAATTTGGGAAAAAATGCTGGCCACCGCTAGTTTCCCTAAGTGGTGACCCGGAAGGGGCGGGCATTAACCCAAAAAAGAGGGTGTGACAATTTCCCGGGGACAGTAGGCTGGGGTGAAGGGAGGAAAATGACAGGAAGGGGCGGCAACTTCACAAATGACTTTTAGGGGGTGTTTTCTACACAAGGGGGAGGAGCTGGGTTGGGCCCACGGAGGCGGGTTTTTGTTTGTTGTACATTTGGGGGCGGGGCAAGGGGACCAGAGGTTTTTCCGGGATTCCCCAAGGCCCTAGTGGGGGTAATAAGTGGAGCCCGAATTGGTAGGGAATGCTAAAAAAGCTAAAACAGGGATGGGCCTTGAAACAGATGGGCCATCTTTTGGGGGGAAAAACCCACCCCCGGGTTTAACACATCACAACCCCCCCACAAACCCAGGAAATTTAGCTCTCCCCCCAAATTAAAAGGGCGGTTTGGGATCAACACTTTTTCCCCTTTTTTTCAGAAAACTTCCCCCTGGGGATGGTACAAATAGGGAGGGTGCACCCCCAGGGCCCCACCCTTTTTTTATGAAAACCCAAATAGCCACACTTAAACCAGATTCCCGCCTCCCAAAAACATTTTCCCAAAAACCTTCAATTTTACCTTTTTCCAATCAAACCCCCAGACATTTCCATAAAATTTTTTCACAAAACTTTTTGGGGGTCTTACATCCCCCACTTTAGCTACTTTTCCAAATCCCTTTAGACTACTTCACTTCTCCCCAAAACTAAGCCACTTTTATCAAAACCCTTTACTTAATTTAAGCTTCTCTGAACATCCCCTGAATTTTTCCTAAACCAAAAAATGAACTCAGGTCTAACTTTTTTTTGTTCCCACTAAAACCACAGGGTGCGCCTTTTTGAACTAACCCAAAATATAACCGGGCTAAATTCCTTACCCCTTTCAAAGCCAGAAATTTTGGGACTGTTCACTAAAACCAAATACAACAGAACACTCTAAACCCAATTTTTTCAAATACAATTTAACTTAAAGGGATTTTTCCTCCCCCAGTGTTTCAAAGAAAAGCCTTTAAAAGAAAAAACTCTTGTTCCCCCTTCCTGGGTTTAGACTTAAAATTTTAAAAGCCCTTTCTCATGGGGTGTCTTTTCCATTTGCTAAAATTTTAATCAGATTTTCTTCTCAAACTACTAGCAGGACCTTTTCGATTCCCCCAAAAAAAAGCCCCAAATTTCAAAACTGTTTAAAATTTAAAAAAATCAAGGGTTTTTTTCTTTTCTGGCAGCACAGGACACTGACTGACACGCCAACCTGTTTAAAATGACTCCCCCTGTTTTCTCATTGAAAAAACAACCCAGGGAATTTGGTTTTTCAGGTTTGTTTTCTGAGGGAACTGAAATAGGCCCCGGGAGGTAAAAAATTCACTTGGGATCTCTTTAGGAAAACCAAAGGGAAAAATCAATATATTTTGGGAAAAAGTCCTTTTTTTTTGTGTTCCCCTACAATTTTTTAAAGCCCAATTTTTTTAGGAGAAAAACCCCTTTAAAATTTAAACCCCGGAGGCAAGACATCCCCGTTTTCAAAAAAGTGAAGGGAGTGCTTTAATTTTTTAAGTTTGGGGCTGCCCCTTTTCCTTTCTCCCCCAACTTCCCCTATTGAGAACGGTAAAATTTCCGCAGTCAATTGGTTCCCAAACCAAATTTTTGCCCTTAGTTAGGACATCAAACCAATCCCTATCCCACTCCAAAACCCAAACCGTAAACGAATAGCGAAAAATTTCTGAATGGGGCCCTGTTCCCCTCTCTCCCCAAGAGGGGGCCCAATGACTCCTCCCCAAAAAGCAATTTAAATTTCCTCAACCACAGATTTTCTTCCCCTGGAAAACCCGAAATTTTCCTACTAAAAAAACCAAGTAGACACTCACTGACTGGCCACCGCCTAAGAGTACGGCTCCCGGGAACCCTACAATTTTGTGGGACCCCAGCAGCCCCAAAACCCCAAACCCCCAATACCAATACACAAAAACCCGAAAAAACCCCAAATGGAAAAACACTATGAACATTTTTGTAAAAAAGGGAGTGACCCGACCATATCCCTGTCCCGGGCCACCCAAAATATCGAGGGCCCCGAATTTTGACCCAACCCCAAGACAAAAATTTTTCCCGTTGGGAAGAAATTTAAAAACTCTTTACCTGTAAATTGTTTTTTTAGGAGGGGGGGCCCGTCTCCCCCCTGTGCCCTCGGCAGTTCAATCAGCAACCCTTTTCCTGCCAACGATATCCCTTTTGGGTGTTTTTGTTTATTTTAATTTAAATATATAAAATATATATAAAATATATATAATATATAAAAAAATATATATATATTTTAATATAATATAAATTAAAACCTATACCCCCGCCCCCTCACAAAATGGGGGCTCCAAATTTGTAGATAAGGAAAACCCCAAAACCTTTCTTTTCCCCGTTGGGGGGCCAAATCAGTAAAAATTTGTTAAAACGTGCCAGAGAAAATCACAGTCCCGGGCAAATTCCCCAACAAAGAGATCTGCTGCTTTTTACAAAGATCAAAAAGGGTTTTTTAAAAAGATCCCGGGGGGGTACACATTCCTTTAAACAACATAAACCCTCTTGATTGGCTCCTTTTTTATCTACATTTTTAAAATGATCCCCCTTTCCTTTGTTAGAGGAAGAAAACAACTAAAATGGCACCATCTTTGGGGATATCCAGGGTTCCTGAACCCCAAACCCATCTTTTTGAGTGTAATAGACATTATACAAAAAACCCTTTTTATAAAGTTATCCTTTACAAGCAGATGATAAAATTTCGGCCCCTTTGTTAACACTTTTAAAAGTTTAAAGGTTTTTATAGGCAGCTTTTTAAAAGTGGGAAAAAAATAAAAGGCCATTTTAGGGAATAAAACGATTAATACATTTTAAAAAAAAGACACAAAGATCACACCCAAAAATTTTCCTTTGTTTTCCCCTCCACAAAAAGGGGCAGTAAACCCCCCATCAGCAGCAACCAAAATCTGGAAATCACGAAAGACAGCAATCCCTTTTACCCGCCTAATGAGGGGGTTAAATTCCCCCACAGCCCGCACCCGCAGGACCTTGGGAGCCCCCCCCCCCCTTTTTTCCCTAGAAACCCAAAAGGTTGGGCCTACCTTTGGGCAGCACCTTCTACCCCCCGTTAGAAGATTTTCCCTGGACTACTGGGCAGCCAAACTGGATGTTTTTGGGCCCAACTTGCCAAGTTTGCAGTGGGTAAGCTGTCCCCCGGCCCCAGTATTTTGGCTTTCAGAGCGGGTGTTCGGGTGCGGGGGGGGGCCAAACGTTCCCCCCAAAGGGAAACCCCTAGTCCCCGGAAAATTGGGGGGGAACGCCCGGAATTTTTGGGCAAGATAAAACCCATGCGGGGAAACTTCCGGGTTTTTCCCACACCCCAAATCCCTTAGGGGCGTCGACTAAAACTGCCTTTGACGCCCTCCCCCAAACAAAAAATTAAAGGTTTTTGCAAAACTAATATAAATTTTAAAAAACGTAAGCTTTAGGTGCACCCAAAAAGGGAAATTTACAACTTTCCCAAAAACAAAAAAATCATGGCACCTAAAGACTAAAAAAAACCCTCAAGTTAAAAGGGAAAATAGGAAAAAAGCTTACACAAAGGAAAATATAAAAAAACCCTGGGACCCTTTTTTTAACAAAATTTGACCCAAAAAATTTGTTTTAAAGCCACCCCCCAACCCGTAAAGGGGTTTTCCCAGACCCAGGGAGACCCCTACACCCAAACTTGAAAATGAGCCCGGGTTAAACAACCTGCCTTTCCAAGGCCCTATTCTGAGGGCCCACCCCCAAACCCGCCTAAATGCCACCATCTGCTGACATTTCCCCAAACTCCCAAACCAAACCCACTTTACCAGGGACTAAATTGCCACCCACCCCCACACTCGGGTCTTTTTGGCCCCACTTTATTCCCTCATCTGCTGCACTGTTGCTGTCCCGTGACACCCAACACTGTGTAAATTGTGCTACTCTCTGCCTCATGCTTTTCCCCCTGCCCTTCCCCCCGCCCACCCTCCACCTCTGCTTTGGGTGCCACCCCTGGGGCCTATTTACAGTTTTTGCCACCTCCAAATGTCATGTGCCCCTCGACCTCTTTCTGCGCCCCCCGTGCCTCCACCCGGTCATTTTTCCCACCCCCTGGGGCCTATTTCCATTTTTTCCCAACCCCCCCAGAATGTGATTGTGCCACTGCCTTTTACCTCATGCGGCAGCCCCCCGGGGGTCACCTCCACTCTCTGTCATTGTCCCAATCGGGGCCTACCCTTTTTTTTGCCACCTCCAGAATGTCTTGGGGGCCCCGTTGACCTCATGCGGCTGCTGTGGCTGCTGCCGGCCCTTTTTTTTTTTTCCACACTTGTAAATTGGGTGCCACTCTTTTCCCCTACCTCCTGTTTTTTCCACCCCATAATGCCCATTGTGCCACTGTCCTGACCCATGCTGCGGGCCCCGGGCCGCCCACCTCCCCCTCCTGTCATTTTGCCCCTGTGGCCAAAATCCTGTTTTTTGCCCCCCCCCCAAAAGTCTTTGGGTGCCACTGTCCTGACCTCTTTCCTGCGGGCCCGCCGTCACCTCCACCTCTTCTTTGGGTGCCACCCCCTTGGGGCCTTTTTCCTGTTTTTTCCACCTCCAGAATGTGTTTGTGCCCCCTGTCTGACCTCATGCGCGGCTGTGGCTGCTCCCGGGTGACCTAACACTCTGTAAATTGTGCCACCTGGGGCCTTTTAAACTTTTTTTCCCACCTCCAAAAGTCTTTGGGTTGCCCCTGTCTGCCCTCATCTGCTAAACGCCGTCCCCTCCACTCTCTTTCTTTGCCCCCACTCTGTGGCCTACTCCCAGTTTTTGCCCCCCTCCAGAATGTAAATTTTTGCCACTGCCCTGACCTCATGCTGCTCAAACCCGTGACCTACATACGGTCATTGTGCCACTGTCTGACCTCATGTTTCGCGGGTGGCGTTTCCGGACCCCCCACACTGTGTCATTGGCCCCTCTGGGGCCTTCCCTGTTTTTTTTGCCCCTCCGAAATTTTCATTGTGCCACTGTCTGACCTCATGCTGCTGCCGCCGTCCCCCTCCCTCTCTGCATTTTTGCCCCCTCTTGGCCCCTACCCCCGTTTTTCCACCTCCAGAATTTCATTGTGCCACTGTCTGACCTCATCTGCGGGCCCGCCGCCCCTTTCCACCCCTTCTGTCTTTGGGGCCATTTCTGTGGCTACACCTTTTTTTTTGCCCCCCTCCAGAATTTGATTTTTTCCACTGCCCCTGACCTCTTGCTGCTCCCTGGGCTGCTGCCTTTACCTAGAAAACTCTGTTTTGTGCCACTCTGTGGCCAAATTCCGTTTTTTGCCCACCCCGAATGTTTTGTGCCCCTGTCTGCCCTTTATCTGCTGACGCCGCACCTTCCACCCCCTTGTCATTGTGCCAACTGGGGGCCCCTACCCTGTTTTTGCCACCCCCAAATGTGATTATGCCACTGCCCCATCTCATGCTGCGGGCTACAAACCTACAACTGTTTTTTGTCCCACTGTCGACCTCATGCTGCGCTGTGGCTTCTGCCGTGACTTACAACTGTGAAAATTGTGCCACTGCCCCTACCTAAAGCTGCTGCGGGTGGCTGCGGGCCCGTGACCAAAAACACTTTTAAATTATGCCCCCCGGGTGGCCTATTTCCTTTTTTTTTTTGGCCACCCCAAAAGTCATTGTGCCGGGGGGTCTGACCTCATCCCTGCTGCTTTGGCTGCTGCCGTGCCCCTCCCACTGTTCTTTGGGTGCCACTGCCCTAAACCCATGCGGGCCGGGCGTGGCTGCTGCCCCCCGTCACCCCCCACTCTCTGTCCTTTAGGGTGCCACTCTGTGGCCTACAACTTTTTTTCCCACCCCAAATGCTTGTCCCAAACTGTCTGACCTAAAGCGGGCGCTGGGGGCGCTCCGTGACCAAAAAATGTGCCCATTGTCCCACTCTTTGGCCTACTCCTTTTTTTTGCCCCCTCCAAATGCCCATTGTGCCACTGTCTGACCTCTGCGCTGGGGCCCTGCCTCCCCTTTTCCACACTCTGCACTGATTTTGGGCCACCTGAAGGCCCCTTGGGCTTGTTTTTTCCAGCTGTCGCCCCCCATGATTTTTATCAGGCAAACATTCCCCCCCCCTTTTTTTTTTTGGCATTTTTTCCCCTCTTAAAAAATCCCAAAGGGAATTTTATGTGAAGCGATTCTAAGAGCGGCGGCAGCCCATGTGCGTGCCCAACTAAAACCAAAAAATTGTATAAAAGCCCAAAAACCAAGCTCCCTCTGCATATTTAAGCATGGCACAATGTTCTACAGCCCCCCGGCAGGCTCTGTGCACCCGGGAAAAAGCTTTTTTTTTAACGTAAATTTCATCCCGAAGTAATTGGGAACGAAGTTTTTTTTTTGTCGGAAATTGGGCGATGTGGCAAACCCCAAAAATTTTGAAAAATTTTTCCCATTTTCTAGCCGGCAAAACGGCCGTGTGTGGGGAGTGTGTGGGGTGTGTTTTTTGTGTGTGGGGGAGGGGGGTTTTTTTCCTCCGCAGGAGGGAGAACAGCCCTCCCTTCCCCATTGCCCAAGGGCACAGATTCCGTCCAAACACCAGGTGGAAGAATGTAAATTTACAATGTTTTCCGGGGGGCGGGGGCCCGGGGGGCGAAAAACCCTTCAGGGGGGCCTGCTGCCCCGGGTTTTTTCTATAGAGCCCCTTTGTGCTCATTTGCTTCGGGTTTTTTCAGAGGGTTTTTTAAAAAACCGCAAACCGTCTGAATAACGGGGCCGCAAACCCTTTCCGGGGGCCCTGCCTTGTTTTGACGGCCCCCTACAGTTTTACAAAGAGGATGGGGATTTCCAGAAACAGAACTTTGAGCTGAAAGAAAAACCCAAAGAAACCTAAAATTCTGAAAGGACAACAAGTTTTCCAACCCGTAGTGAAAAGTACGATGAAAAAAACCAGGGGTTTTCAAAAAAGGTTTAAAATAACACGGGAAACTCAAAAAGTTGAAACTTTGGAAATTTTTAAAACCTAAATTCCAGAAAATGCATTTCAAAAGAGAAAGCCCAGAGACTTAGGGAAAAATTTTGTATGAAGAGGGGAAAAGAAAAAATTGATAAAAAAAATTAGAAATCTTTCCAAAATATTGCCCTGAGGGATCCACAGTAATTCAATCAGCCGGCCCCCCTAAAACAAACAAAATAGTCTGGAAAGATTCAGATTCTCACTGCTTGAATAGTTAAAAATAAAACTGTGATTCAGTTGCTCACTTAGTGATCCATAATATACAGCTCGTCTCTATAGGATACAACTAGTGACGAGAGCTCCTCAGTCCTGGCTACACATGCTCAGACATCACCTCTCCTGTCAGGCAGGTACTGTCAGTCCCTTCCATGCCTAGTAATCACACATACTCACTGCTGAGCGAGTGTTCATCCCCAGGTGCTGTAATTCTACTCCCGTCCTCTGTACTTCTTAGTAATCACACACACTCACTGCTGAGCGAGTGTTTAACCGCAGGTGCTGTCATTATCCTTCTGTCCTTTGTACTCCTTAGTAATCACACACAATCTGTGCTGAGCGAGTGTTCAACCCGCAGGTGCTGTGATTCTACTCCCGTCCTCTGTACTCCTTAGTAATCATGCACACTCTCTGCTGAGTGATTGCTCAACCCCGGGTGCTGTCATTCTACTCCTGTCCTCTGTACTCCTTAGTAATAATAATAATCTTTATTTATATAGCACCAACATATTCCGCAGCACTTTACAATATAGAGGGAATAAGCACAGACAAACCAGACATTACATTAAATAAAAAAGCTACGTACAAACAGACACGAGGTTTTGAGGGCCCTGCTCGCAAGAGCTTACAATCTATTAGGGAGTATGGGTGAAACAAAGGGTGACAAGTGCTTGGTTTACAATGGACCAGCCATGTTACATAAATATGGGTATACATAAAATGTGGATGAACCTGCCATCCCAACCATACATCTATATACAGATAAGTGCCTGTGGGTGGCAAAATGCAGGAAGTGACGAATCTGACAGAATTTTGGGGTTGACAATTGGGGATCTTGATGGGCTTGTCTAAGAAGATGAGTTTTCAGAGCGCACTTAAAACTGTGGGGGTTTTGTGAGTGTGCCTGATCACATGGGGTAACATTTTTCCAGAGAACTGGTTGCAATACGTGCAAAATCTTGTAGACGGGCATGGGAGGTTCGGATGAGTGAGGTGTGTAATCTTAGATCAGTAGCAGAGCGGAGAGAGCGGGGAGGGTGGTAGACAGAGATGAGGGAGGAGATGTAGGGGGAGCAGTGCTGTGGAGAGACCGGGTAGGGTGGTAGAGATGAGGGAGGTGATGTAGATAGGGGGTGCAGTGCTGTGGAGAGAGCGGGTAGGGTGGTAGACAGAGACGAGGGAGGTGATGTAGGGGGGTGCAGCACTGTGGAGAGCCTTATGTGTGAGAGTGATGAGTTTATGTTGTATTCTGTACTGAATAGGCAGCCAGTGCAGAGACTGACACAGGGTAGAGGCATCAAGTATAGTGGCTGGAAAGAAAGACAAACCTGGCTGCTGCATTCAGGACAGATTGGAGAGGGGAGAGTTTACAGAGAGGAAGACCAACAAGTAGGGAGTTACAGTAGTCAAGACGAGAATAAATAAGAGCAGTAATGAGAGTTTGAGTTGTTTCCACAGTGAGAAAAGGACGGATTCTGGAGATATTCTTGAGGTGCAGGTGACAGGAGCGGGCAAGGGATTGGATATAGGGGTTGAAGGTCAGATCAGAGTCTAGTATAACCCCCAGACACGGGCCTGCTGCTAGGAGTTATGGTTTTGCCACACACGGAGAGAGAAAATAGCAGGGTGAGGTCGGTTAGTAGGATGGTGGGATGACTAGAAGTTTCAGTTTTAAATGAGGTTTAGTTGGAGATAGAGAGAGGACATGAAAGTCAGAGACAGCGGACAGACAATCACTGGTGTTTTGTAGCAGGGCAGGAGTGATGTCTCGGGAGAAGTGTATAGTTGAGTGTCAACAGCTAGAGATGGTATTGGAAGCCAAAACTACTGATGGCTTGTCCAATGGGGGCTGTGTAGAGTGGGAAAAGAAGAGAGGACCAAGAACGATTCCCCGAGGGAACCCCGACAGCAAGAGGAAAAGGAAGGAGGTAGAACCGAAAAATGAAAGGACACGAAGGAGCGGGCAGAGAGGTAGGAAGAGAACCAAGAGAGAGCGGTGTCCTGGAAACCGATGGCGCGGAGGGATGTTGAGGAGGAGGTGGTGATCCACAGTGTCAAATGCTGCAGAGAGATCCAGAAGAACAGCAAGGAGTAAATTTACCCTGCAATTTTTGCTGTCAGGAGATCATTTTGAAACTTTAGAAAGAGCAGTTTCCGTGGAGTGTAGGGTTTCGAAACCGGATTGCAGAGGGTCAAGAAGAGATTTAGCAGAAGAATAGCTAAAACAGGCGAGAGTAGACCAAGCGTTCCCCGGAGTTTTGGAGATGAAGGGCAGGTTAGAGACTGGTCAGTAGTTGGGGGCGCAGGAGGGGTCCAGAGAGGGCGTTTTAAGTAAGGGAGTTATAAAAAGCGTGTTTAAAAGGAAGATGGGGAAAACCCATTGGAGAGAGAGAGGTTACAGATTGTAGTGAGGTGAGAGAGGACAGCTGGACTGGACAAGGTGGGAGGGAATGGGGTCACTAGAGCAAGTGGTGGGCGAGCAGACAGGAGAAGCCTGGACACCTTCTTCTTCTGATGTCGGGCAAGGGCTGAGAGCAGATTAGAGGATGTGCGGGGAGGGACAGGATGGGTGTTAATTGGGGATTGTGATGTGATGTTTTGCCGGATGCTGTCAATTTTGTCTTTGAATCACACACACTCACGCTGAGCGAGTGTTCACCCCCAGGTGCTGTTCTCTGTACTCCTTAGTTATCACACACACTCACTGCTGAGCGAGTGTGCAACCCCAGGTTCTGTCATACTACTCTTTAGTAATTAGTCAAACAATGCAAAAAAACATTTTTTCAATCCCTCCCACAACAACCCCTGTCCCCCGAGAAAAATAATCCTATCTCAGGTATGTGCATTAAGAAAGAGTAAACAAATCCCTATATTTGGTTTTCCCGCA